>JBBBDQ010002268.1:332500-380000 GCA_037127315.1 Ascarosepion bandense | reverse complement strand
CAAAATTAAAAAAATTAAAGCCGACTAACATCAAAATATTGCAATATGAACTCTGGTAAAAATGGTTACTAGACATTAGGTTTATAAGTCCCCAAAGTTCTGTTGTTCTTGTCCTTATAGACACAAGGTGGATATAGATGTTGGTTAGTTCCTGTGACCCAAATAATTGTGAGTTCAATACCGGGCTACAGCAGTAGTGATTCAGTTGGGGGTTACAGGGAGATAACTCATGACTACCAGAACAGGTCTACGCAAGGGATGAAGATTGTGATTGTAATAAAGGATTCGGTTCGAAATTTCTTGCGCCTGAAGAAGGCCGGAGCGTACAACTGCCGAAACGTTGTACAAATGACAACAAAGATAAGGACAATAGTTCGAATAATGTAAATGCTGTAAATACTACCTCATCTCAGAAATATAGACAAATAGAATGATCTATTATTAAAACGTCATACAAATAGCAAGCAAGATGAGGACAATTGTCCGAATAATGTAAATACTGTAAATACTGCCTCATCTCAGAAATATAGACAAATAGAATGATCTATTATTAAACGTCGTACAAATGGCAACCAAGATAAGGACAATAGTCCAAATAATGTAAATACTGCCTCATCTCAGAAATATAGACAAATAGAATGATCTATTATTAAACGTCGTACAAATGGCAACAAAGATGAGGACAATAGTCCAAATAATGTAAATAATGTAAATACTACCTCATCTCAGAAATATAGACACATAGAATGATCTATTATTAAACGTTGTACAAATGACAACAAAGATGATGACAATAGTTCGAATAATGTAAATGCTGTAAATACTACCACATCTCAAAAATATAGTCAGAGATTAGCCTTGTCAGGTACGTTTTTTTTAATCATCTCACCTCGGCCAACGCAATAAAGCCACTATGATTCAAGAGATAATCAAGGATTTTGGAGGTGCTTTAATACGCTATTTTATCATATACATAGAACGAGAAATCGGGGAACCGAGTTCGAATTTCAGTTGAATTCCTTGCATTCACTTACGCGCAAATACCCTTAGGAAAGGTATTAATCCGTCTATTCCTTCCAGTTATGAGTTAAATAATAGGACAAATTGGGTTCTATAGCCTTGGTCGGCAACCAGTCTACCGCAGAAAGCAATGGCAACCTACTGCGGGATAATCTTCTGCCCAGTCAGTCATGTCTCTTTCGAGATATGATCGCCCAAGCGTGTATCACGTATGGCACTTAACTGAAAATACTTGCTAACCTTGAGGTGCAGTAATGGTTAACAAGCTTGTTTTGCTAGAATCATTACAATTGAGTACTAAATTCGATGCTCACTGGGTGTCCCTTAATTTCGGTCTTGTGCTACGCTTAGAAAATCACCATAGAAATTGATTAAGGATCAGATTATGTTCTTTATCAGATCGTTAACATACAGTAAAAAAGATGGGGTGATGAAGGAGAGAACACCGAGGGTCGTTGATATTGATCAGCCGTTCACAACTAGATAATTGAGAAAGTACTTCGAGAGTCTCAATCGCTGGGGAGTTTAGGTAGCAGCTCTCAATGCCATATCTTGTCGCAACTATTTGATATATCTAGGATGATGGCCATTGTAATGAACTTATTGTCTAGTGCCTCGCTGATTCTGTAAGTAGCGACATTTAAGGCATTAGCTGAGGATCTATCAGAGCGAATTCCATGCTGTTTATCACTCACGAATAAATGGAGATCGAGGAAACATGATAATGGGTACCAGAGAAAGGATATCATGTTCCTGAAATTGTGATATCCGACATGCCTCGGTGCCGAGTGTGATTAATCAAAATCGGATTTATGTCATTACCGTCAATCTTTGACACTCGAGTGGCAATCCACAAGTCATTAATGATTGGGATCAATTTTTATCTCGCTTGGTTAAATACGGAAGCTATCACAGACCTATCCAATAAGCCAGTTTGATAGTTTTATTTTCCATTTGGTTTTATAGTGCAAAAACTAGTAAATTGCCTGCGTTAACTTCACGCCATGACACAGTAAGGCAGGTGCATTTTTCACTTCACTTTAGAAAATGAGGATTGAACTCAATCTAAAATAAATAATAAGAAATGACCCCCCAAAAATTGTTTGAGTAAATCCTGCTGTTGAACGTCACTAATTTCGCTTCGAACGTATTGAATCGTGAAAAAAGGCTACAAATGAACTTTAAGAAAACTGAATGCATGGTTATCAGCAGAAAGAGCAACCCAAAAGGCCAAATACATGTGGGGGACACCAGAATCAAGCAAGTACGGAAATTCCAATACCTAGGAAGTGTTCTAACAGGAAATGGAAAGTGCGACACAGAGATTCGAAGGCGAATTGGCATTTTTTTTTTAATCATTTCACCCCGAGCAAGGCAGAAACGCCACTGATGTGCAGGGGGTTACATAAATGTAGAAAGATTAATTAGAAAAGAGTGAGGAGTACAAGCTAGTTAGAAAGGAACAATAGAAAGCTGAGAAAGCAGGTGCAATGACAGATACATGGGCGGAGAGAAAGTGAAGATTATACAGGGGAGGGGAGAGAGCTAGAGTCCAGTGGTTAGTAGGTGAGTATTAACTTTGCATTTAAATTTCTGGAGGTCGTAGCCGTCAAGAAAGCAAGAATACGGGAGTGAGTTCCACAGGCGGGAAGTGCGAGAGAGGAAGCTGCAGGAGTAGAATTGTCGTCTGCATTTGGCTAACCTGACTGTGAATGGGTGGGACCCAGTTGCCAGTCTGGTTGCACGGGTAAACACCTGTTGAGGAGGCATCAGTGACGTAAGCTCGTCCGAGCAGAAGCCATGAAAGTATTTATAGAAGAGACAGAGGGAGGCCACATTTCGACGATGGGAAAGTGGCTGCAGTCGAGTCGCCAGATCAGTACCTATCACATTACAGACTCTCCTTTGGAGCTTGTCAAGAACACTGAGGAGAACGGCAGGGGCACCTGACCATAAATGGCAGCAGTACTCCATGCACGGACGGATGGTTGACTTGTATATATGCAGGATGGATTCAGGTGGAAAAATATCCTGGATCGACATAGTGACCCAATCTTCTTAGCAGTAGATTTTGCTATGGATTCAATATAGTGGTTCCATTTGAGGTCTGAGGACAGGGTAAGTCCATGGCGAAAGATGCGTTCCAGAAGCTGAGTAAAGTATAAGACACAGGGAAATTTCACCCTAAACAAAGAAGAAAGTGTTAGATTGCTATGTGATGTCAGTTCGTCAATACGGCAGTGAATGCTAAACAATATCATCGAAAATGATGAAAAAACTTGAAGCAGCGGAAATGTGGTTCTACAGAAGGATATCTTGGACCAAGTCTGCGACCAACCATGAGGTGTTGGAAAGAATGGCAACGAAAAAAAAATTAATAGTGAGCATCAGAAAGAGACAACTGAAGTTCCTGAAACATGCAATGAGGAAGGAGGGCTTGGAGAACCTGATAGAAGGAAAAAGAAACAGAGGAAGGTAGCAGATAACATATTTGAAGGGCCTGGATGACAGAAGCGGGATTGCGAGGTGTAACAGGAGAAAACATTCTAAGAGCCACCAGGGATAGGGAGACGTGGAGAACCATGATCGCCTACGTCCTGAAAGGACGGGGCACATTGAAGAAGAAGAATATTGATTAGCCGTTAACAACTAGATAATTTATTGCGTTGGTCGAGGTGACATGATTTTAAAAAATAATAGTGAAAAATTTAATAGTCATAAAGCTATGAATACAATCCGCATTGTAACGCTTTACTTTTAGTGGTTCTTAGGTCCTTGTAGTGCTAACACAACGAGTTTCATCAGCTCATACCTGATTAACCAAACAGGCATAGGTCAGAGGAGAGTTCATCTGACAGGTTCTGGTCATCCAGGTTTTTGGAGTTGCCCCAATAAACTTTCTTATCATCTACATAGATATTGACTAAAGATCGGATTATATTCTTAGTCAGATATAGGATACAAATTCTATATCATCCAACAGTTAACTAAAACACACAAAGTAAAATTGCACACTCGCAAAATCAGATCCAAACGACAAAATTATTTTGGAAAAAAACAGATCAAGGCAAATTTCACTAGTCTGTGTGAAAAGTAAAATTCTGAATCCTGACTGGATGGAAAATAGAAAATTGATATATGACGCCAGTCCAATTTTTTCACACCTACAGAATGAAAATGTTTGCTGGAGCCGGTCACATGATAAATTTCACTATTAAACCACGTTCGGTGACCGTTCAGGATAGTCAGAATGGAAGCGGTATCTGATAGCATCACGTCGCAAATGTAAGGAAGGAGCTACAAGCCGAGGTCATGTCACGTCGACATATATTCATCCTAACTAAATAAAATTTCTTTATTTGTTTCACCTTGTTTCTCACCATGTCGCCAACCTACTAAAAAAGAGAAAGGAACTTAAGATTTTAGATTCTGCTACTATCAACCATGAAATCTAAACTTCTGTGGGACATTTTAAATACTTACATTTCTCTTTGAAAAATTTAGACTACAAAACTGCATACATTTTCTCAATGGACATTTTTCTACTCACAAATATAGTGTTCAATTAACAAAATTATTTTTCTTCTTACAATTTTGTTATTCGGTTAATAAATGTTTTACTTTAATGTAGACACGAAATATTTTATCCTTCCCCATTTAAATATCCAAATTTCAACCTTCTGATATTTTAAATTGTGGGGACTTCGGGTGTGTTTGACACAAGGCTACATGAATGGTGATCCCGACGTGATACAGTAAAAGAATGGTAGGACAGAGGAGAGAACTCCAGGGAACGTTGATATCTATCTGGTGAGTTTCCGATGATAAGCCGTTATAACTAGATGATAACTAGATTGATAATTGACAAAGTACTTCAAGAGTCCCCATAGCTAAGGAGTTTAGACAGTAGCCTTCAACGTTATATCTTGTCAAAGTATTTGATCTCGGACAGAGGTTCCTAATCATTTTGTTTCTCCGTACGCTTCGGCATATAAGAGATTCATGCGTACCCCTAAAATCTGAGGATGAAAAAGAAAGAAATACAATTTAAATTTGATATTTTATTATGAAATCTTTTTGAATAGAGTTAATTACTCATAACATCAGTGAATTAAATGCAGGTATACAGTGGACTTCTGGATTCGTCATCGGAGTCTAAACAATATAATGTACGCAGATGACACAGTGCTGATAGCAGACACAGAAAAAAACTACAAAACCTCCTACAGAAGGTAGCTGAAAAGAGTGACAAGAAAGGACTACAGATAAACTCCAAGATGCATGGTCATCAGAAAAAGACCAGCCACAAAGACCAAATACTGGTGGGGAATACTAAAATCAAGCAGGTAGAAAAAATTAAGCACTTAGGAAGTGTTCTAACATAAGAGGGAAAGTGCGACACAAAGATCCGAAGTCGAATTGATATGACGAATGACACATTCTAGCAGTTGATTTTTAAGTGACAGGAAAAGTTCGCTAGTTACAAAGAAGAGAGTACTGGATTGCTGCTATGTCATTTCTTCAATATGGCAGTGAATGCTGGACAGTCTTATAGAAGATGAAGGGAAAACTTGAAGCAACTGAAATGTGCTTCTACAGAAGGATGATGCGGATATCATGGATCGAGCATGTGAGCAATGATGAGGTCTTGGAATGGATGGAAATGAAAAGGAAATTAATATTGAGCACCAAGAAGAGACAGGTAAAGTTCCTGGGAGATGCAATGAGGAAGGAGGACTTGGAGAACCTGATACTAACAGGCCAGATAGAGGGAAAGAGATACAAGGGAAAGCCGCGTGTAACATACTTGACATGCTTGAACGGGTGGATGTTAGAGTGAGTGGATGGCAGAGCGGGGGTTGCGTGATGTAACGGGAGAAAGTGTGCTAAGAGCCACCAGGGATAAAGAGACTTGGAATCCCATGATCGTTTACGTCCTGAAAGGTACAAGGCATATCGAAGAAGAAGAATTTGTTTGTTTATTCTTTGTAACAAATTCCTTAACTCAAGGGGAAACCTTAGCAATAGCATAACGAAGATTGTGCACAAGAGTTTTGATCTATATTTTGATTTGAGTCCTAACAAAAATAAAAACAATGTGACTCACAAAGCTATGTTGATGGAAATAACCGTTCTCGAATAGCAGTTTTAGTAATTTGTCTTTACGAATATTGAAACGAGAACCAAAAACCACAGAAAATTTTTAAAGTATACATCACGAGAAGAATCATCATTTTGGAAACTCTTTCATTTCCTCTTGCACACCTGTCCCAGGCTGAATTACCTGAGAATTTCCGCTAAAAGAATTTCAAACATTACACCCTTAAGAAAGGTATTAATCCATCTCTTGTCTTTAGTTATGGATTAAATAACACGACAGATTGGGATCTATAGCCTTGGTCAGCAACCAGTCTACCGCAGAAAGTAATGGCAACCAACTGCGGCATAATCTTCTACCCAGTCAGTCATGTCTCTTTCCAGACATGATCGCCTAAAGCGTGTATCACGTATGACACTTAACTGACTGACTGAATATAATAGTTGGGATCATGATTACTGCTTCTACTGTTCATAAAGTGGGAGATCGCTTTTCTATTGTTATGAAGTAATAAACTGATCCCCCACAAATTACTACGTAATAATATAATACATCGCTTCTTCATCTGGCTATGATTCAAATAACATGACAGATTGGGTTCTATAGCCTTGGCTGGCAACTAGTCTACCGCAGAAAGCAATGGCAAACTACTGCGGAATAATCTTCTGCCCAGTCAGTCATGTCTCTTTGGAAACATGATCGCCCAAGCATGTATATGTGTTTGTGTATTTACATACATATACATTTATATATACATGTATGTATCAAACAAATTTTCTCACAAACGTAATCATAATTATAATAAAAGTAATAAAATACTACTACTACTACTAATAATAATAATAATAATAATAATAATAATAATATTCATTCTATCACATAAGAAAACAAAAGAAATTACAAAAATACATATAAATATAATCATTATAAACAAATAAAAATAAAAATAATACATAAATATATAAGCTATAGCTGTAAACTAATATTAAACTGACGTGAAAAATTTAGCTGTAATATGATATTAAAATACATGTCAAATTTAACATTGAAATTTAATTTAAAATATAATGGGATATATCTACGGTACAAAACTAAATTCTACAACATAATTTCAATACATTTTGAAAAAATAACTACTTTTACCGAGTTTGAATTCCAAGTGAATTCCTTGCATTCAGTCAGTTAAGTGCCATACGTGATACACGCTTGGGCGATCATGTCTCGAAAGAGACATGACTGACTGGGCAGAGGATTATCCCGCAGTAGGTTGCCATTGCTTTCTGCGGTAGACTGGTTGCCGACCAAGGCTATAGAACCCAATTTGTCCTGCTATTTAACCCATAACTTGAAGGAAGAGACGGATTAATACCTTTCCCAAGTGTATTTGCGCGTAAGTGAATACATTGGATTCAACTGGAATTCGAACTCGGCTCCTCGGTCTCTCGTTCCAAGCCGATATCCACTGTACCACAAAACTGGCGCAAATACCCTTGGGAACGGTATTAAAGGTATCTTTCCTCCACCTATAGATTAAATAACAGTACAGCCTGGGATTTGTCGGATTTTACCCACAACATTTATAAATGTGATCCTTTAAATTACATAAGTTTCCTTAAAAATAACCTAACTAGTAATTACAAAGTAGACAGAAGGAACCTAGCATTATCTGAAATTAATACAGACTCAGCCAAATTCGCCAAAGAATTAAATATTAGTGACAAAATTGGCAAAATCGCCACTAAAGAAGCTTACGTTTTATTTAAGGACCACAAACCAAATTTCCAAAACAAATTACAAACCAGGCTAATTAATCCTATAAAAAGTGACTTAGGCATAATTTGCAGGGAAATTCTAAAAAACCTAATAGAGAAGCTGCTATTGAATCTACAACTAAACCTTTGGAAAAGTTCTTCAGATACGATAGACTGGTTTAACAACATCAAAAACAAATCTAAATCCACCTTCCTTAAATTCGATATTGTCGATTTCTATTCCTCTATATCAAGGGACCTTCTTGAGAGTTGTTTAAGATTTGCTAAAAATTAGGCCATCATTTCGGATAGGGACTACGAAATTATCTTTGCGGCCAGAAAATCCATTCTCACCTGTGATGATTCCACATGGACAAAGGATCCGGGGGATGTTTTTGACGTCCCTATGGGAGCATATGATTCAGCCGAGGTGGCAGATCTTGTAGGAATTTACATTTTAGATATTCTAAGCAGATTTTTAGACCCAAAACAATTAGGCCTATATCGGGACGATGGATTAATAATTATCCCTAATTCTAATGGGCCCTACACAAATAGGATACACAAAAAATAATTAGAGCCCAAAAGTACCTCGGTTATAAAGTTGAAGTCACCTCTAATCTTAAAATTGTAAACTATCTAGACATCACCCTTAACTTAAATGATGGATCCTACCAACCATTTCTCAAAGAAAATAGTTCCCCCACTTATATTAATATTTCATCCAACCACTCCAAAAATATTATAAAACAGATACCCAATATAGTGAATAATAGAATCAACCAATTATCATCCAACATTAAAACTTTCAACGCAAGTAAAAATGTTTACAATAAGGCCCTTCAGAAAAGCGGATATCAGAACAAGTTAACATATAATAAACCTACAATAGACTCCGATTCATCCAAAAATAAAATTAAAGGAAACTGTAGAAAAAGAAAGATAATTTGGTTTAACCCCGCTTATTGTAAACTAACTAACATCGATATTGGTAAATACTGTCTCAAGTTAATAGACAAAAATTTTAATAACAGTAAACCTCTACGGAAGATTTTTAATAAGTACACCCTTAAAATTAGTTATTCTTGCACCACGAATATGAACAGCCTTATTAGTTCCCATAATAGGAGTATTGTGGTGAACTTGCGCAATGCTGAATCTAGGTCCGGAATTCTAAACGAATGCAGCTGTAATTCTGTGGACGCCTGCCCGGTAGAGGGAAAATGCAAATCCACCCAGGTGATTTATGAACCCCCATTTCTCCATCTAACAAGAAAAACGACTTCCGGACCTATATCGGTATGTCCGCCGGTCCTTTCAAACAAAGACTGTATAACCACAGGTACTCCTTTTCGAACCCCGGTCAGAGGTACCAGACAGCCCTTTCGCGGGCATTCTGGAAAATGAAAGAGGAAGGGCTGGATCCTGAAATTAGCTGGAAACTGATAGGTTCAGCCCGTATTCCGAGGAATTTTCGTGATAGGTGCTGTCTATGTTTACTGGAAAAAATTTCAATATTAAAATACCCCCACCAACACCGGCTACTGAATCTTAGGAGGGAATTCATCAGTAAGTACCGCCACAAGGCAAATTATTCGAATACTTAAATTTAGAATTTAAATCCCCGTTGACTAGATGTTAGAATATAAATTAAAAGGATTCAATTTAAGTTTTAATCTTAATTTTACCCTAACGTTAACTCTAAAAAAGTATTTTAACCCCCCTACCTTCCTATCCGAAGCTCCTTTAATTGCCTATCTTTAGAAAGTATGGATTCTTTTACTAAACCCCTTTTTCCTTGGTTAACACATATATGTATATATATATTTTTTTCTCTAATATTTTTTCTCTAATATTTTTTCTCTAATAATTTTTAAACTGATAACTTCCTGTAATTGGCATTTAGCTTGCTTCTACCTAAAAGGTTTAATAAAATAAACTTAAATGAAAATTTTTAGAATCTTATATTGAAACCCATTCCTTCTCGCCTAAATACACCTATTCAAACATCCCAAAATCTTAACCTTAAAAAAGTAATTTAACTCATTTAGTTGTCTATCTTTGTAAAGTATGAACTCCTATTCCTCCCCTTCCTAAATATACCATTTCAACACCCTGTAGCCCCGCGACTACCAGCTCAGTCCTTTGCTACTTTGTGACCGTTGGAAAAAACAATGTCGCTGACGTGACGTAGAATCTCTATTAGAGATCCTATGTCGAAATGTACATCCGACACCTTTGAATTTTGAAAATTTCTTCTTGTGCAAAATGCTTTAAGCTTAGCTATAAACTCATAAATACCTACTTCTGAAAAGTTCAAATGTACCATTGGGGGTACATGTACCCCAGTTTGGGATTCCCGATCAAGGATAATGATCCTTGTGATGAGTACATTGTCAACCGCGTCGATGATTCTGTAAGTAGTAGCATTATATCATTAGCTGTGCATCTATCAGAGCTAAACCCATGCTGGCTTCACTCAGAAATAATTTGAGTTCGTGGAGTGGATCCCAGACAGATGGGATATTATGCTTCTGAGTGTATCTGATACATCTTGAACTTCGGCGTCGTGTGTGATTGATTTATTACCGCCAATCTTTGACAGTTAAGTGGCGACCGACGGGTCGTTAGTGACTGGGGCCAATGGTATCTAGCTAAACTTGTTTGGGCTAGCGTAGAAGTAACACTAGAACGAATCACATCAACATTACGGTAGGTACCATGTATATATCCAGTAAGCAAGTCCGGGTGTTATATTTTCCATTTGATTTAGGAGTGGGAAACCTAATAATTTGCCTTTGTTAACGTCAAACATCACACAGTAAGTCAAGTTTAATTTTCAATTTATTTTAAAAGATTATAATTGCACTCAATTCTAAATGTAGTATTTGATATGATAAGTCATCATCATTTATCCATCACACGCAGATGTTGCATAGGTCAGCAACTTTTTGTTGCTGTTTCTGTACCAAACTGTTTTTTACGGGGTAGAAACAGAATTTATCAAATTTTGAGCATGTAGTTTTAAATATCGTCTGAAAAATTTACAGAGATGTCTAACTTCCGGTTTTTTTTTTTTACACACTGACTTCCAAATTTTATTATTTCAAGAACGAGTTCAAATAATGTTGATATCTTTTTTATTAGATAAAAAATGGAAAATATATTTAAACAAGAATTCTAATTAAAGGAAACGTTGGTTTCAGAAAATAAATTTTGCAAAGAGACGAATCTAACTATTCTCCCCAGCTATGGGAAAAATAGTAAGATGTGTATCAGTAAATCATTATTATCTCTCACCCACACAAATAATTCTTGCTATATAAAAATATCCGTGTAAGGTGTTTATAAAACGCAGAAAAAAATCTAACCTGTTTTTCAAATGTCAAAAATTTTAATAAAATTTTTTCTAAAACATTTATTGTATTTTAACTTACGATCATATCACGTTTAAACACATGTCCCCGTATATAAAGGGGTGATCGCTTTGAAATATTACTTGATTTAAGCTTGAATGTGGGCGCGGGATGGATAGTGGCTTGAAATTGTTAATCAGAGTGCGAAGTTCTAATTCCAGTTAGGTTCGTTATAATCAAGCATGTAAACTTGGAAGAGGTATGAACCCCGCTCATTTTTCAAAGCTATTGGATAATTAGTAAAACTTTGTATCATTAAAGCACTCTTTCTAAAAAGAAAACTTCTTTCAATTTAAACAAATCTGGCTTTAAACACACCGTAAATGCTGATGACCCGAAAAACGAAACAGTCAATCAATCAATCGATATTAGACACATATACAAATCTACCATCCGCCCGTGCATTGAATACTGCTGTCCCATCTGCTCGGCTACCCCTTGCTATTAATCTTTGGTTTTTCGACAAAATCCAAAAGAAGAATATGCAATGTAATCGATCCTGACATGATAGCTCAACTCCAATCACTTTCTCAACGACGTAATGTGGCTTCCCTCTGTCTCTTCTACAAATACTTTCACGGCTTCTGCTCCAATGAGCTTAGCACTTTATTGCCCGCTCAGCATGAATTTACTGGAGCTACTAGACTAACAAATAGGTCCCACCCTTTTACAGCGAAACCTATCAAATGTAATCGAAACTTTCACTCTAACAGCTACTTTTCACGCACTTCCTGCCTTCGGAACTCCCTTCCGTATACTTCCTTCCCTGATGATTGTTATTATTACATTACAAAATTTTAAAAGGCAGCCAGGAAATCTTTGCTTTTGCCAGCCAATAGGAAGAAGAGACTAGCATAGGGAAGAGAGCACGAAAATTCATTTGATTCACATGTTATTGTGCAGTATTGAAAAAAGAACCATTCTGTTTTCATTTAAAATTATCCACTCGACAATAAATACAAAAAATAGTATTAAATACATCATTAAAAAAAACTTGGGTGACCTAGTAATTAAGGCCGGTAGTATATATATATATATATAGTGTAATCATAATTAACTACCTGATGAGACATTGTTTTTCCGATGTCAAAACAAAATGTACACTTTTGTAGTACACATGTTGTAAACTATAACTTATAATAAATATTCATTGCTCTATTTCTAAATTGAGCACTGTTTTAAATTAATGCTTTAAACGCTGTTAATAATTTCGTCTTTCTTTATTCATCTGCATATATATATATATATATATATATATATATATATATATATATATATATTAATGCAGGTTTCATTGAATAATACAGACAAGTTTTGTCTATTAATTTTGTGTAGGATCCGTTCGTACCGTCTGATATACTTGATGGTAATATCGTTGAAAGACAACAAAAATCACAGTAATTGTTGAATTTTTTATCGGGTCTAAGCTTTCGGCTCACATAAGCTTTTATCAAAGAATAAATATTAACACACAGTAAACATAGAACATTTATGTTATTAACAATAAAGCGAATTAAATTGAAAATATAAGTCCATCCCTACCGTGGCGGATGGCCGAAGACAGTGACAAAATAGTGGCGTTGTGGTCCCTGATCTGATTACAGGCATTTGAGTACGTTATTGGAAATATCAAAATTGATATTCAAACCAGGTTTAAATTGTTTAATGTAGATTGGTTCTAGTATTTTTAGTTTCTGTTTATTATTTTCTTGTTTAAGTATGTACGTGTTATCAACGAGCGTTTTTCTCAGAAGTATGCGTTGATAACCGTGTTGTTTTTTATATATATATATATATATATATATTAAAAAAGGATTAATTCAAAGATGTTGAATGGCCATTTCGATATGAAGATCCCCACGGGGGATAACACATCACCTCAGTAACAGAAAAATCCTTTCAGAAACTGGAGAAAAATTAGTCTACTTTTCCTTTTTAAATAGATTTAATCCTTTTTTAATATATATTTGCTCTGTAATATTTTATTACATGGAGCTCTCTTCCTGTATCAATTTTTAATATGAAAATAAAATTTTTAATATTAATTAAGATCGGGTTTTTGGAATTTACCTTCCTGCTTTTATCCCTTGGATTGAATTATCTGAATTAATATATATATATATATATATATATATATATATATATATATATATGTATATATATATGTACACTTATTATATTAGAAGATGTGCAAACACAAACTGTACATTTCGCTTCGACATTGAAAGAACAATGCCTCATCATGTAGTTAACAATGATGGTAAAAAACGTAAATAGAAAAAATGTTTGTAAAACATTTAATACCGTCATTGTTAACTTGATGATGAGGCATTCTTCCTTCAATGTCGAAACAAAATGTAAAATTTTGTAGTAATTTGTAGTTTGTAAAAGTAATAATTAATAATAAATACTCATTTCTCTATTTTTTTATTGCGTACTTTAAATTAATGTTTTAAATCCCGACCGATTTGACATTAGTCGCGGATTCTATCACTAAGCTATCGGCATGCAGTGGAAGATAGTAGGTTTGTGTATTGGTTCCAAAACAAACACACACATGCACACACACACACACACACACAAATATATATATATATATATATATATATATATATATATATATATATATATAACTATTAACGCCTCACACCCTCATTGAGCACTCTGGAAGATTGGTAGACTTTGAAAAATAGTATCTACGCTGGCTTCTTCGCATCGTTCATTCATCAATGAATTAGAACACTCTCAGCTATTGGGCGTGGATAATGATAATATACACACTAAAAAGTTCCGCCTCCTTCTACCGAGCGCCCGTAGCTTAGAGGTAGAATCGCTGACTGACGCCAATCCGGTCGGGTTTCAATCCTGGGTTAAAAGCAATCGGCTGTCTAACCGTACTGATGAGTTGTGATACAGCGAAACAGGTCTGTCTGCGGATGACTATATATATATATATATATATATATATATATATATATATATATGAATACCGTAAGCGGAAAGGATATGAAATATTTAAAAGATATATCTATAAAGAGAGCTCAGTGTATAGTACACAAACCAATATAATAGTCATGAAGAAAAAACTACTTAACGCATCATTAGAAACGGTTATAAGTTGAGATAATAAGACCAATGTGCGTTGTGGTACAATGGATATCGGCTCGGAACGAGAAACCGGGGAGCCGAGTTCGAATTCCAGTTGAATCCATTGTATTCACTTACACGCAAATACCCTTGGGAAAGGTATAATCCATCTCTTCCTTCCAGTTATGGGTTAAATAGCAGGACAGATTGGGTTCTATAGCCTTGGTCGGCAACCAGTCTACCGCAGAAAGCAATGGCAACCTACTGTGGGATAATCTTCTGCCCAGTCAGTCATGTCTCTTTCGTGACATAATCGCCCAAGCGTGAATCACGTATGGCACTTAACTGAATAAGACCAAAATTACAAGTGGTATAAATTTATTCAGAAATTTTTTGAAAATTAAAAATAACCAAGACAACAGGAAGTCTAGACGTTTGCCCTTTAAAATCTATTCTCTAATGATTTATAAAATTTTCTAGGTCAAGCTTCTTGAATTATTGTAATTTCAATAATTTTTGATGATGCATTAAGTTGTCCCTATATATATATATATATATATATATATATATATATATATATAAAGTCTAGATCTTGAAAATTGAATGGAAGAAGGACTATCTAACATAACTGAAAAAACTGAGCAGAATGCTTGAATGGAAAGAAGTTTACCTGTTATTTGATAGCTCCTGAAAGATGATAGATACTATGGGCTTTGAAATTTAAATTGTATAAAATTTTAAAAAAGAAGATAAACACTGGAGAAAGAAAGAATGCATCACGAAGCATTTTTCGTTCCTCTTGCTTTTAATAACGTTACTCGGTGAGGCACGCACGAACACTCACATCCGAAGCATACATATCAACGCATGCGCAGAGTTATCCGCCATTTTTTTTTCTACATCGCTTATTGATTAGTTCATCTGTTATGAGATTTTTTCATGTGTCACGCACGTGCATGTTCTTATGAGAATACTGGAATTAAATAAATAGAAACACGAATAACGTAGGCCTGTTCGTAAACAAATACCAAACCTGTACTAATTCACAAACTGTTTTCATTTTTTTAAAAATTTGGATTAGTGCTTTGCTAGCAAAATCTTGTAAGAATTGTCTTGATATATTTTAACGTTCATAGATAATAATTTCCTGATGATATTCATTCCATTAATTAGAAAAAAAGAAACAGTTGTTAAACGTTTTTATTATTGTGAATTTTATCGGACAATGTTCTTTTAACAAAACATATCATCTGAATTATGATTATCAGAGCGCACAGGAGTCGAAATAGTAAGAGGGCAATATTATTTCGGATTTCGGCAACGCTTCACAAAAGATGTGCGTTGTGGAGCAGTGGATATCGGCTCGGAACGAGAATTCAGGGAGCCGATTTCGAATTCCGCTTGAATTCCTTTCATTTACTTACGCGCAAATACCCATGAGAAAGGTATTAACCCGTCTCTTCCCTCCATTTATGGGTTAAATAACAGAACAGATTGGGTTCTATAGCCTTGGTTGGCAACCAGTCTACTGCAGAAAGTAATGGCAACCTACTGCGGGATAATCTTCTGCCCAGTCAGTCATGTCTCTTTCGAGACATGATCGCCCAAAGCTTGTATCACGTATGGTACTTAACTGACTGACCGAATAAAATAGTCGAAAACACGATTAAGGTTTCTATTGGGCATAAAGTGGGGGTCAATTTTATATTGTTATTAAGTATCACGCATGGCACTTAACTGACTGAAAGTAATGGCAACCTACTCCGTGATAATCTTCTGCCCAATGATCACCCAAGCGTGTATCACGTATAGCACTTAACTGACTTCACAAAAGACGATACAAACAGAGTCAGGTCTTGACCAGTACTCAGACAGAGATTGATCCGATAAATTGGGAGACGGAAGCTAAAGAAAGTACCAATTATGTAAGAACAGTATATGAAAAAACATCGGTTGAAAACATCAGATGACAAATAGAAAAGACGAAGACAGCCTAAAAAATAATCCAGATCTCTTTATCCCCCAAACCCTTCTGGATTGATATGAGGTGACTGCAAATGACCCTTCGAATCCAACAAAGGACTAATTTCACACACAAAGAAGTTCTGATGAGCCCGCGAATATTGTGCAAGAGATCCTGGCGACGAGAGTAATGAATCAAATTGGTGTAATATAAACCAGATGACAAATAGAAGAGACGAAGAAAAGCCAGAGCCCTCTATCCCCTGAAACCTCCAATCGTACTATGAGGTGACTACAAATGTCTCTTCGGATCCAACACAGAATCCATTTCACACACAAAAATATTTTGTTGAGCACCTGAATATTGTGCACCAGGTCCCGACAACGACAGTAATCAATCAACTCGGCGTAGTATACACTAGAAGACAAATAGAAAAGACAAAGATAGCCGAGATAACAGTCAGTTCTCTATCCCCAGATCCCTCCTAGCCAGCTATGAGGTGACTGTGAATGTCTCTTCGAATCCAGCACAGAACCCATTTCACACAAAAACGAGATTTCGATGAGCACCCGAATATTGTGCAACGGGTCCCGACGTCGACAGTAATCAATCACATTAGTGTAATAGAAACCAGAAGACAAATAGAAGAGATGAAGATAACCTGTGGTGATACCGAGCAAAGTGGGGGACCGGATCCTTGCCCTCTGAAATCCAGAAAGCAAATGACCAAAACTGGTCTTTGCTCACCCGGCTCCACGCAGATTTTGCGGCAGAAAACCAAAAAATTAATTAAATATCAAATTCCTGTTCACGAGCCTACGCGAATTTTATTTATCATCCAATGGGAAGCCCAGAATTAAATCCGGGTGTGAATTCCCAAATGACCTTCTGGGACCCACAAAGACGAAATAAAAAACCGACACAAAAAGCATCACCAGTTGAGAAAGTGCGAGTGTAATTAGCACGTCCCTTGACCTCGTCAAGCGATCCCGATGCTTGCCTCGTCTTTCCCTCTCACCTTCTTCTTCGCTGTCCACTGAGCTACTTACCCGACCAACGGACGGAGACATCAAAAACATTCCTAACTGACAAACGCTCACACATACTTACGCACAAACTCCCTTTTCAACATTTACTGCTATAAACATTTTAACGTCCTTTGAACCCATCCTCAAGACATTCCTTTTATTTGTAAAAAACGGTAATTGATATATGTGTATATATAAAATGTTGTTTATATACTCAATTTGATTTTCTTGTTTTATAACCATTTTTATAACTTATAGCGGGCTATCTAGCAACGAGGCCAAATTCAGTTCATCTGACTTCAACACACGACTACGTTTCACTAGAACGGATAACCCACTATAAGACTAAAGAAAAGCTAGAACTCACCATCCCTTGAACAAACGTAGCGTAACATGCAGTGACTGTTGACGTCTCTTTAGACCAAACGTAGGACTCATTTGACACGAAAATAAATGCTGATGATCACACCAATACCTGGCAACGAATTCCACCAACGACGATACAAACATAGTCACACAGTCAGTTAAGTGCCATACGTGATACACGCTTGGGCGATCAAAAGAGACATGACTGGATGGGGAGAAGATTAATCCGCAGTAGGTTGCCATTACTTTCTGCGATAGACTAGTTACTCACCAAGACTATAGAACGCAATATGTCCTGTTCTTTAACCCATAACTGGAGGGAAGAGAGGAATTAATACATTGGAACTCGCTCCCGTATTCTTGCTTTCCTGACTGCTACAACCTCCAGAAATTTAAATGCAAAGTCAATACTCATCTACTAACCACTGGACTCTAGCTCTCTCCCCACCCCCGTATAACCTTCCCTTTCTCTCCACCTCTGCTTTCTCAGCTTTCTACTGTTCCTTTCTAACTAGTTTGTACTCCTCACTCTTTTCTAATTAATCTTTTTACATTTATGTAGCCCCCTGCACATCAGTGGCGTTTCCGCCTTGCTCGGGGTGAAATGATTAAAAAAAAAAATTTCCCAATGCTATTTGCGCGTAAGTGAATGCAACGAATTCAATTAGAATTCGAACTTGACTCCCCATTTCTCGTTCCAAGCCGATATCCATTCACCACAACGCACATAGTCAGTACTCGGACATAAATCAATTGAGAGACGGAAGCTTAAAAAAGAACCAATTGGAGAAGAGCAGTATAAACAAAAAAATAACGTTGTTCGAAAACACCAGAAGACAAACAGAATAGACAAAGAGAACCCAAAGAAAAGGCAAAGCTTACCATCATCCATCTAGCCTAATATGTGTTGGCTGCAGACGTCTTTTTAGATCCAACATAGGACTTTTTTCACAAAGAAATAAATGTCATCCCAATACTCGGCAACGAGTTCCACCAACGACGATACAAACATACTGAGGTCATGTCCAGTACTCAGACAGAAATCGATCCGGTCAACTGTCAATTATATTTTACAATGTTCAACAATATTTTAACTGTATGTCTGTCTTTTTCAAGTTATGTTTGATAACATTTTATCCAGCTACGATGCCGCAATCAACGATGTGATATCAAAATAGATTGCGGAACATTTTATTACAAACGACTAACATTTTAACAATCATCTTAAGCTGGATATTCCGACAAAATCTCTAGAATCCCTTGATCTTCAGTCAGTCTGATAAGTGCCATACGTGATACACGCTTGACTAAGCAGAAGATTTTTCCGCAGTAGATTGCCATTATTTTTTTGTTGCCATTATATTTGTTAGTAGAGTAGTTGCCAACCAAGTCTATAGAACCAAATCTTCGCGGTTATTTAACCCATACTTCGAGAGAGAAGCGACATATTAATAACTTTCACAAAGGTATATGTGTGTAAGTAAATGCAATGAAATCAACTGGAATTCGAACACGGCTCTCCGCTTTCTCGTTCCGAGCTGATATCTACTGCACCCCAATGGGTTTTGATCAATTTGGTGTTTCTACTAATATTCACGTTGTGTAACACACGTAGTTTTCAATAGATGACTTGATTTGCGTTGTGTCGGATGTGCGTCCAGTGGGTATCGACTCGGAACGAGAAATCGGAGCGCCGAGTTGGCAATCAGTCTAATCCAGAAAGTAACCTACCGCGCGAAAATCTTCTGCCCAGTCAGTCATATCACCAAAGAGACATGTTTACCCAAGTGCGTTTCCCGTATGGAACTCAAATGACTGAATGCAAGTAATTCCCAGTCAACATCTTGATTTTTTCGTCATATATAGTGGGATTCTACTTGAGCGTTCACCATAAAAAAAGCTACAGTCACTCACTCTAATGGATAACGTTTTAAGGACCAAAGTTGGTCCTTAATACGTTATCTCTTCTTTTGAAAACATCAGCGGTGCTTGAAGGGAAAAAAAACAACACAGCGATATAGGAGGAAAGATGGCGGAACTGGGTTTAGGATGGAGAGCAACAAGATTAAATGTGTAATGGACGGGGAAGTGTAGAAAGCCATGATCACCAAGGTCCTTAAGATAATAGTTAGCAGAAAGGCTTCCCAGTGATCAAATCTATGGACACCTGATGATGAACAGTGGGTCAGTCAGTCAGTCAGTTAAGTGCCATACGTGATACACGCTTGGGCGATCATGTCTCGAAGGAGACATGACTGACTGACTGAGCAGAAGATTAGCCGACCAAGTCTATAGAACCCAATCTGTCCTGCTATTTAACCCATAACTGGAAGGAAGAGACGGATTAATACCTTTCCCAAGGGTATTTGTGCGTAAGTGAATACAATGGATTCAACTGGAATTCGAACTCGGCTCCTCGGTTTCTCGTTCCGAGTCAATATCCACTGTACCACAACAGTAGGTACTTGGTCAAAATGCTGTGTCTAGTTTAACACCTATATCAACCAAGATGAGAACAAACTTTGAAATAATTCCAAGATGATTGAAAATTCCTCTTAGAAATAAATGCAAATTATGACAAGTGGCACGGACGCACTATCATAATCCAGTTGTCAAAATCCACCTGACAAGGCTCCGAAAATACACCGCTATAGTCCTTCGGGATGGTGGTGTACATGATATAGTAGTTGGTTATATATGTGTTCGATTCTTGGACTTGATAGAGACGTACCAACATCCAACAGGAATTAACAATAATTCATTTCACAGGATATTTCACAATATTCAACGAGATAATCTACATCAGCTAATCTATGGACACCTGATGATGACCAGAGGGTACTTGGTCCTTGGTAGAAACGTTCTGTCTATTATAACACCGATATCAACCAAGATGAGAACAAAAGTTCGAAATAATTCCAAGATTATACTCAAATCCCATTCGGATTCCTTTTCTTTATGCGATGCGTCCTTTTAGGACGTAGGCGATCATGGACTTTCCCTTGCCCCTATCTCTTGTCGCTCTTAATAATTTTTTTCTTGGTATCACTCCTAAACCCTGCTCCGCCATCCCATTGCTCAAGTGCACCAAGTATGTCTAGTGTTTCTTTCCTCTGTTTCTCTGTCCCTTTATCTGCCTCGTGAGCATTGAAACTCGACCTGACATTCGAAATCGGCTCTCCGATTTCTCGTTCCGTGTAATTAGAAAGCCATCAATCTACTCAGTCAGTCATGATACATGCGTTGGGCGATCATGTCTCGAAAGAATAAAAATATACTTTAGTATACCATAATTGTTTAATTCTAATTCTAACCTAACTCATGAGGTAGTCAGTCAGTTAAATGCCATACGTGATACACTCTTGGGCGATCGTTTATCGAAAAAGATATGAGTGACTTGTCGGAAGATTATCTCGCAATAACCCATAACTGAAGGAAAGAAACGGATTAATACCTTTCCCAAAAGTATTTATGCGTAAATGAATGCAAGGAATTCAAATGGAGTTCGTACTTGGCTCCCAAATTTGTTGTTTCGAGTTCGAATTTTAGTTGAATTGTTAGCATATACTTACACACAAATCAATTTAGTACCATGCTTAAATTAACGTGGTCAGTGTACCATCGAAAAATTCTCTTCAGAACAATTACCACAAAAATATTTGTAAAAATTATCGAGGTAAGGCATATCATGTTAGTACGAAAGTGAGTGGAGTCATTATGAAAATCAGAACCGATTACATTCCAGATTCTTCTTTGCATGTTCTCCTCAGGAAGAGACAGTTTAAATTTCTAGAATCACATAGTGAAGAACAAGAACATAACGCTCACTCTTGCGCAAATTAATTAACGCAACAGCTTTAGTTTTCTTTTAGCGATCATGTCTCGAAAAAAAACATGACTGACAAGGCAAAAGATTATCCCGTAGTAGGTTGCCATTGCTTTCTGCGGTAGACTGGGTGCCAGCCAAGGTTATAGAACCCAATCTCTCCTGTTATTTAACTCATAGCTGGAGGGAGAAAATATAAATTATATTACATTATTATATTAAGTATAATTAGTGGGGGATCATTTTATTACTTCACAACAATATAATGCCCAGAAGCCTTAATTATGTTTTTCAACTATTATATTCAGTCAGTTAAGCGCTTGGGCGATCATGTCTCGAAAGAGTCATAACTGACTGGGTAGAAGATAATCCCGCAGTTGGTTGCCATTGCTTTCTGCGGCAGACTGGTTGCCAGCCAAAGCTATAGAACCCAATTTGTCCTGTCATAGCTAGAGGGGAAAGAGATGTATTATATTATTAAGTAGTAATTAATGGGGGATCAGATTATTACTTCGTAATAATACAAATCTGCCACCCAACTTTATGCCCAGTAGAAGCCTTAATCATGTTTCCAACTATTATATTCAGTCAGTCAGTTAAGTAACATACCCGATACACGCTTTGGGCGATCATGTCTTGAAAATGACATGACTGACTAGGCAGAAGGTTATTCCGCAGTATGTTGCCATTGCTTTCTGCGGTAGACTGGTTGCTATCCAAAGCTAGAGAAACCAATCTGTCCTATTATTTAACCACTAACTGGAGGGAAGAGACGGATTAATACCCTTCCCAAGAGTATTTGTGCGTAAGTGAATGCAAGGAATTCAACTGGGATTCTATCTCGGCTCCCCGATTTGTCGTTCTGAGCCGATATCCACTGCGTCACAACGCACATCCAAACGAGGTACCTTCACTTATCCTAAATTTGTTTGCTTTCTGTAAGCGTCAAATTAGTAAGAGAAACGGATATTTTTAAAAACTTTTAATTGCTAATCAAGAACAACGTTTCGTTTTTAATGGTTTTCATAACTGAAAATGCTTTTACGCACCTGAAGATGATTCATTCTTGTGCAATGTATGTGGTCCTGTGGATATCGGCTCGGATCGAGAAATTAGTGAACTGAGTTCGAATTCCAGTTGAACTGCATTTACTTGCGTGCAAATACCCTGAGGAAAATTATGAATCCATCTCTTCTCCCTCAAGAGATTGAATAGCTGGACATCTTTTGCTCTGTAGCTGCGGTCGGCAGTCAGTCTAACGCAGAAGGAAATCCGGGAAATGGCCCGAAAGAGATATGATCAACAAAGTGTGTACGACGTCTAGCAAATTCAATCAGTTTATCCTTATATCCCAAATATTGAACACATGAAAATTATGATTCCTCAACAGTTTAATTTATGAAACTGTCTTTCGGGGAATCGGGCCGTAAGAGAAGACTGGAGAGTAGAACTGCCGAAACATTTTCAGTATAACAACCAAGCATGGTCCAAAAAGAAATGTTTGCAGAACATAGGTTTCGTGGTGGAAGGAAGTGGGTTTACTTACAAGACGAATAAGCAATAAAACCCATGTATGTTAAATCAAAATTCACACACACACACACACACACACTCACATATATATATATATATATGTGCTAAAAGCCGTTAAAAACAAGAAATCTTGTAAAGATTTATTTGGTTTCCAAAACCACTTAATACGATTTGACAAAACCATTTAGCAAGAAAGGACTTGTCAAAAAAAAAAAAAATCAGAAGTTAAAAGACATTTCTACATATGACAAAAGTTTGCCTGTAGCTTCGGAATTTGATTTTTAAAATGGAGAAAGTTTTCTCCTGCTGTTTGGAACTGAAAATAAACGCTAAGGATGCAGTGCTTGATACAAATAGCAACTTACATCGAAAGACAAACACTATATATATATATATATATATATATATATATATATATATATATATATATGAGTAGATAGACAGACAAACAGACATATGCGAACAGGCTAGATAGATAGATATGAACTGACTGAGATAGGTAGATAAATACACATATAAATCCATAGATATTATCAGACAGAGAAGGAAAGATACAGCGTGATATGGATGAACTGTTATCTAATTGACGCCAATATAAAAATAAAACTGACATCTTATTTTAACTGATCACAAAGACAGAATGCGATATATAAATTGTCATTTAAATGAGGCAAAAATGAAAATAAGTCATCTCATTCTAAAAGATCAGGGAGACAGGATGCGATGGATAAATTGTTATATAAATGAGGCAATGGTGAAAATAACTTGGACATCTCATTTTAGAAGACAGACAAATGCGATGGATGAACTGTCGTCCAAATGACGATAAATTGGACATAACACTGACATCTAATTTTAACAGCTAGACAGGGTGCGATGGATAAACTCTTGTCTAATTAACGCCAGTATGAAAATATCTGACATCTTATTTTAACAGCCAGACAGGGTCCGATTGATGAATTGTCGTCTGAATACTCTTTTAATCATTTCACCCCACGCAAGGCAACCTTACCACCAACTGGTGCGCATAGGAGGAAAGTGATGAGAAAGAGGGACAGGTTATGGGGGTGTCAGGAAGTGGGTAAGAAAAGGATGAGAATACTGGTGAGAGTGGAGTGGACGGAGAAAGGAGCATGAGAGAGAGAGAGAGAGAGAGAGAGAGAGAGAGAGAGGATGCAGGTTAGTGAGGTAGGAGAAGACTATTGACGTTACATATAAATTCTTGGAGATTGTAGCTATCGGGGAAGCAAGTAAACGGAAAGGAATTTCACAGGCGGGAAGAGCGAGAAAAGAAGCTGATGGAGTAGAATTTGCATTTATATTTTATTAGTTTCACTGTAAAAGGTTAGGACGTAGTTGCTAATCTTGTGACTCGAGTAAATTTATATAGAGAGGGTATCAATGAGCTAAGTTCATCGGAGCATAAGCTGTGAAAGTATTTGTAGAAGAGACACAGGGAAGCCACATTGCGCCGGTGAGAAAGTGGCTGTATCTGAGTCGCCAAGTCGAGATCGATCACATTACAGATTCTCCGTTAAATTTTGTTAAGAACCCCGAGGTGAATAGCAGGGGCACCCGACCAGATGTAGCAGCAATATTCAATGCACATGCGGATGGTAGATTTATATATGTGCAGGATGGATTCAGAAGGGAAAATCCTCCTGGCACTACACAGTGAACTGACCTTCTTAGCAGCGGATTTAGCTATGAATTCGATAAAGTCATTCCACATTGAAGTCTGCTGAGAGTGTTAATCCGAGGAGGCGCAGTGTTTGGCTTTTAGAGAGGCTAGTCAGATCAATTCTAATGGAGATTGGGAGCGATTGTCTGTGATGATTAACAGGTAGAAGCTTCAATTTGGGAGCATTAAAATTTACAAGCCATTTCTTACCTCAGTCCACCACAGATTAGTGGTCTTTTCCAAGCTCAGTAGCGAGTTTCACTTTGTCAGCCTCAGCAGATTTTTTATCGAGGCGAGAGTAAACGGTGGTAACGTCAGCGTATATGCTTACCTGGGATTTGATTAGAGCTGAGAGATCGTTAAGGAAGATCAAGAAACGAGTAGGACCGAGAATTAAGGACACCCACGTTCGTATGAATGATGCCAATATGAAAATAACCCTGACATCTCATTTCAACAAATAAACAGGGAGCGATGAATGATTTGTGCCCCAAATACAACTAATATAAAAACAATGCTGACAGCTCAATTTAACAGATAGATAGGATGCGATGGATAAATAGTTGTCTAAATGGCTCCAATATGAAAAGAATTGTCGTCTAAATGGCACGAATGTTAAAATAACACTGACATCTCATTTTGACAGATATACAGGGTACGATGGATGAACTGTCGTCTAAGTGATGCCAAAATGGAAATAACGCTGACATCTCATTTTAACAGACTGAGATAGATAGATAGATAGATAGATAGATAGATAGATAGACAGACAGACAGACAGACAGATAGATAGATAGATAGATAGATAGATAGATAGATAGATAGATTGTGAGAGAAAAAGAGAAATAAAAAATTGATATACATAGATAGGTAATGAACAGATAGATAGATATTTTAAAAAATGAGATAGATAAATAGATATGAACAGATTGAGATAGATAGATAGATAGATAGATAGATAGATATGAACAGACTGTGATAGATAGATAGATAGATAGATAGATAGATAGATATGAACAGACTGTGATAGATAGATAGATAGATAGATAGATAGATAGATAGATAGATAGATGTGAGAGAAAAAGAGAAATAAAAAATTGATATACATAGATAGGTAATGAACAGATAGATAGATATTTTAAAAAATGAGATAGATAAATAGATATGAACAGATTGAGATAGATAGATAGATAGATAGATAGATAGATAGATAGATATGAACAGACTGTGATAGATAGATAGATAGATAGATAGATAGATAGATATGAACAGACTGTGATAGATAGATAGATAGATAGATAGATAGATAGATAGATAGATATGAACAGACTGTGATAGATAGATAGATAGATAGATAGATAGATAGATAGATAGATAGATAGATAGATAGTGAGAAAATGTGAGAGATAAAAAAAATTGATATATATAGATAGGTAATGAACAGATTGAGGTAGATAGATAGATAGATAGATAGATAGATAGATAGACAGATAGATAGATAGATAGATAGATAGATAGATAGATAGATATGAACGGATTTAGATAGATTCTAAATTAATTTGACCAAGTTGAACTTTCTGTAACATTGTCTGTTTACATTTAGTTATTTTCAGAGCAGATATGATTATTTACTAGAAATCGAATATTTTCTATATAAGGCTTGATTTTGCTTCGTTTATATATGTAAATCAATTGAAGTCTTGTTTTTTGTAATCAATTGATGGCTTCCCCTATGCTGTTACTGGTCGCATGTTCGAATTCTGCCGAATGACACATTTTTAAAACAAAATTTCTCAAAATTATTCAGGCCGATATATGTATAGGTATATATATGTGCGTGTGTATGTGTTTGTGTGTACAGAGAAAGCGAGAGACAAGCAAAAAGGAAAGGGGTATGCCAGCATTCACCATCATTCCAGAAGTGTTATTACAGATTCTGAAGTCGACTTCGGGTCGTGTTTCAAGCCAATGGCAATTTTATTAAATAAATTTAATCTTTAGTATTTCAAGATATTCGTGCGTAATTTTGGTAAATATATCTTTTCAAATGAGATATCACCGCTGTTATCATTTTTGCTTAATTTAGATGACAATTTATTCATCCCACCTTGCTTAGGTGTAAAATGGAGGCAACATGATAAACAAATGTAGATATTCTAAGTCAAAGAAGTATTTGCAAATTTAGAGAAAGGAAACCATTTGGTTAAGAGATGCCTGCAGCGATCTGTTCAATAAAACTAACGAGGAATTAATGTTGAAGCGAAACTTCTCAAATGAGGAATAATCGTGAATTTCATTTACGGCCGCTTCAACATGGCCGACGGCAGCCTTTTGCGTTTGCCGTTTTGATGAGTGAATATACGTATGAATGGTTAATTGTAATATTCACAAATCACGCTAATTTGGTATAGGGATGGGTATATTTAAAGCACAGACGAAGAAGCGAAAATAGCAAACGGTCTATCTGGTTGAGTGGTTATAATGTTCGCTTTCTGAGACCCGCGATCGAATCTAACCACTGACAATCTTTTATGATGTGACGTCTGGATGTTGATGACGTGGGAAAGTGATCTCAGCGTTCGGTGCCTTTGGAAATCGCCTGAAAGCAGATTATGGCTTGCCCAGTTAATTTGAATGGAGGGAATTATTTAATGTTTTTGTTAGCATGAAGTTACAAGTAATCGTTATCATGTATTAAGAAATAACAGGATCACAACGTATTAAGCGCTTTTCGACAAGAAACTAAGGTTAGAGTTACAGCTAACTATGGTGAGATAAGGCGTCTATGTGCAGAAGTAGATAGATAGATAGATAGATAGATAGATAGATAGATAGATAGATATATGAACAGGCTGAGATAGATAGATAGATAGATAGATAGATAGATAGATAGATAGATAAATAGATAGATAGATAGATAGATAGATATGAACAGGCTGAGATAGATAGATAGATAGATAGATAGATAGATAGATAGATAGATAGATAGATATGAACAGACTGAGATAGATAGATAGATAGATAGATAGATAGATAGATATGAACAGACAGAGATAGATAGATAGATAGATAGATAGATAGATAGATAGAACAGACAGAGATAGATAGATAGATAGATAGATAGATAGATAGATAGATAGATAGATAGATAGAACAGACTGAGATAGATAGATGGATAGATAGATAGATAGATAGATATGAACAGACTGAGATAGATAGATAGATAGATAGATAGATAGATAGATAGATAGATATAAACAGACTGAGATAGATAGATAGATAGATCGATATGAACAGACTGAGATAGATAGATAGATAGATAGATAGATATGAACAGACTGAGATAGATAGATAGATAGATAGATAGATAGATAGATAGATAGATAGATAAGATAAGAACAGACTGAGATAGATAATGAACAGACTGAGATAGATAGATAGATAGATAGATAGATAGATAGATAGATAGATAGATAGATAGATAGATCTTTGTTTCTCTTTTTCTTCTTTCTTGGCCCTCTGTTAGATTCTTTGTTTCTCTTTTTCTTTTCTTTTTTTTTCTTTTTTTGACTCTCTGTTAGATTATTTGTTTCTTTCTTTCTTTTTGCCCGGCTGTATTTTAGTTATCTTCCTACCCTTTTGGTCTACGGGTCACACACTGGCTATTCAGTTAACTATCCCTACCACGCCTTGCTATCACTTGGACTGACCAAAAAGTTAAAAAGAATTATTTTTAACCTTACTGGTAGTAATTACGTGTTTGGGATGGGGTCAACTTTGTTTTAAATATTCTTAAAAGTAAGTCATTTTTTGCTTAATTTTAAACTTTTCATGCTTAATTGAACGATTGATTTTCTCTTTTAACTTGGCAGAAATTTCTTTGACTGGTGGACATTAGCTAAGTTAAAACTTAGCAATTCAGCACCCTATGTTGTTTTTCCCATTTTTTTTTATTAATTGGAGTAGATAGACCAAACTATCACCCGGTTCGCACTTCACCCACGTCTATTGAACTGGTGAATTGGCTAATCCCTTGTTCTCTGTTTAAGATGTGGTTTCCGGCTTTCTCTTTTACCTTCTCAGACCTCAGTATTGGTGCTTCCGTGATTTTCCTGCAATGCGCTTGGTTGGTGGCAACGTCTCATCATTGTGAGGGTACCGGGTTGGCAGTTTCCTGGTTGCTGCTTCCGACTGGTAGTTAAGAACCCTAACCCTTGCATAGCATCAAGAGCGGCTGCTCTGATCAACAATTGCATAACATCGGGGTTCTTGTAGTGCCATGTCGCGCATGGATATATGCAAATCTTCTATCCCTCATTTAATCAATGAATTTGAGATCCTCATATAATCAGCGTACCAGACTGAGTGCTCTCTCGCTGATTCTCATCCAACACCACATTTGACTCATCTGGAGTAGCCTCACCCGACTTCCCTATTAGAACTGAGGCTAAACTGTACGATATATACATTACCCCGACAGTAGTATCCCGTGTAATATCAAAACTTGACCCCAATAAGGCGAGCTGTGGTGATAGAACCCCGGTGATTGTCCTTAAGAAATGTGCCCCTGAACTCTCCTCTGTCCTCTCTAAACTCTATAACTACTGCCACTCTGCTTCCTGTTTACCTGTATGCTGGAAGTTCTCTTCTGTCGTTCCTGCATTTAAGAACTCTGGTGAACACTTGTACCCATCCAACTATCGCCCTATCAGCCGTCTACCAATTTTCGGGGAGGTGTTCGAGGCCATTATTAATGCTGAAATAGTTCAGCATCTTACTGCCCATAAACTCTTCTCCGACAGGCAGTATGGCTTCCACTTTGCCGACATGCTAACGACCATTACGGAGTACATGTTCTAGGCCATTGCGGAGTCCTGCGAGGCTCGCGCTATTGCTCTGGGTATCTCCAAGGCTTTTGACAGGGTTTGGCACGCTGGCCTTCTGTGCAAGCTACGGGGTTACAGTATTACTGGACAATTGCATAATCTGATCCAATCTTTTCTAAATAACCGCATAATGAAGGTCGTCCCGAATGGACATGCCTCCACACTCTTCTGTAGAAACGCAGGTATCCCTCAGGGCTCTATCCTAGGCCCGACGCTCTTCCTTATTTTCATAAATGACCTTCCAGACGAGATCAAGAGTTAAGTAGGCATCTACGCAGATGACACCACAATTTACTCCCGCATCAGTAAGAAACCCAGCGTGGCGGACAAATATAATCTCACTGCTGATCTTGAGAGGGATCTACATTCTGTGGTGAATTGGGGTAAGAAGTGGCTTGTAAATTTCAATGCGTCTAAGACCAAGCTGCTGTCTGTCAATCTTCACAGGCAACCTCTCCTGCCTCCCATAAGCATGGACCAAGCGACTCTCACCGACAGCAATACACTGCGCCTCCTTGGCCTTACCCTATCTTCTGATCTCAAGTGTAACCACTACATTGAGTCAATAGCTAAATCCACTTCTAGGAAGGTTGGATCACTGTATCTGGCCAGGGTGTTTCCCCCGCCTGAAACCTCCTGCATATATACAAATCAATCATTCGTCCGTGCATGGAGTAATGCTGCCATATATGGTCAGGTGCCTCCGCTGTTCATCTCGGTGTTCTTGACAGGCTCCAATGGAGAATCAGTAATGTGATAAGTACCGACTTGGCGGCTCGACTACAGCCACTTTCCCACCGACGGGATGTGGCTTCTCTCTGCTTGTTCTATAAATACTTTCATGGTTTCTGTTCTGATGAACTTAAGTCACTGGTGCATCTGCAACAGGTGTTTACTCGTGTAACCAGATTGGCAACTGAGTCTCAACCATTAACAGTAATATCAATCAAATGCAAACGACAATTCTACTCCTTCAGCTTCTTTTCTCACACTTCCCGCCTGTGGAACTCGCTTCCTTATTCTTGCTTTTCTAACGACTACAACCTCCAGGAATTTAAATGCAATGTCAATTCCCATCTCTTAACAACTTGACCCTAGTTCTTTCTTCACCACTCGCTATATCCTTTCCTGTCTCTCCACCTCTGCATCTGTTATCACACCTGTATTCCCTTCCTTCACTTGCTCCTTTCTAACTGGTTCGTCTTTCTCTTCACTCTCCTCAACCTAATCTTTTTACTCTTATGTAGCCCCCTGCATATCAGTGACGTTACCACCTTGCTGGGGGTGATATGATTAAAAGAAAGTATGAACAGACTGAGATGGACAGATATGAACAGACTGAGATAGATAGATAGATAGATAGATAGATAGATAGATAGATAGATAGATAGATAGATAGATAGATAGAATTGATCCCTCGCTTTATATACACATATTTTCTTGTTCATAAATTCCCCACCGCTATGGATTAACAAGTAACACTTATATCACTAAATCATTATTTATGAATCAATCAATCAATCCCACTACAATATGTGAATTTTTCTTCATTACTCCTACCAAATTAGTTAAGTGTCAAACGTGATACACGCTTTGGGCGATCATGTCTCGAAAGAGACATGACTAACTAGACAGAAAATTACCCCGCAGTAGTTTGCCTTTGCTTTCTCCGGTTGGGAAGATACGGATTAATACCTTTTCCAAAGGTATTTGTGCGTAAGTGAATGCAAGGAATTCAACTGGAATTCGAACTCGGGTCCCCGATTTGTCGTTCCGAGTCAATATCCACTGCACCACAACGCGCATCCAGTCTCTTACCAAGGATTGAATTGAAAATTTATGTGCTCACACCAACGTGTTAATCTTTTAATCCAGCTGCCTTTCGGATGATCCAACCATACCAGAAAGATTGGGAGTAAAATGACGGAAACATTTTTGGTATATCAACTAAGTTATTGTCATGAAGAGAAAGGTTTTTAGTTCGTGGTGTGAGGAAAAAGAATTCTTACAATATCAAAAAAATATTTTCTTACTTTAAATAACCTGCAATTGGTTAATAGGTTAAAGTTGTTTTGATCAAGCAACCATCATAAATAAACTTACCAAACAACCCTAATTCCACATCGCTTGACGGCTTTCAACAGCAGCAACTAAAATTTAGCTACAAGAGAACATAGGGTATATTGAAAATGTTGAATTGCCACACTAATTTTAAGGGTCCTGTGTATGACAGTAAACTGCATCCTACAGCAAGGCCTCTAATTGGGAGGTTGTGAAGAGCATGGAATAACCTCTTGCTATTGTTCGCATGTCCACCCTGACCAGGAGTGGTAGCACCGTTTAGGGTCCCAGCTATGGGCAAATAGTTAACCCCTAAAGTGGGGTCAAAATAATATAAAAGTATGAAAAATATACTTTTATATAAATATATACGTAAAAATATACTTTTATATAAATATATACGTAAAAATATACTTTTATATAAATATATACGTAAAAATATACTTTTATAGAAAAATATACGTAAAAATATACTTTTATATAAATATATACGTAAAAATATACTTTTATAGGAAAATATACGTAAAAATATACTTTTATATAAATATATACGTAAAAATATACTTTTATATAAATATATACGTAAAAATATACTTTTATAGGAAAATATACGTAAAGATATACTTTTATATAAATATATACGTAAAAATATACTTTTATAGGAAAATATACGTAAAAATATACTTTTATATAAATATATACGTAAAAATATACTTTTATATAAATATATACGTAAAAATATACTTTTATAGGAAAATATACGTAAAAATATACTTTTATATAAATATATACGTAAAAATATACTTTTATAGAAACATATACCTAAAAATATACTTTTATATAAATATATACGTAAAAATATACTTTTATAGAAAAATATACATTTTTGAATGAAACGTTTTTTACCAGCAATACATTTTTGAATACAAAACTAGAAGACATCTTACGTTTTCTCAAATAAAAAAATAAAATAAAATAAAAACTTTTAATCAAAATCTGACTAAATCAACCATCTTACTATAAGCAAATACGGTTGGTATACACGCATACCTTTGGGAAAGGTATTAATCCGTCCCTTCCCTCAAGTTATGGGTTAAATAACAGGACAGATTGGGTTCTATAGCCTTGGTTGGCATTCAGTCTACCGCAAAATCTAATGGCAAACTACTGCCGGATAATCTTATACCCAGTCAGTTATGTCTCTTTCGAGACATGATCGCCCAAGCGTGTATCACGTATGGCACTTAAATGACTGACTATTACCAAACATTAAACAAATACCCTGAAAACCCACATTTTTGGCATCAATAAACTTCAGAGGTCGATATGGCGTTAAACAAAATTCAAACTCAAACTCTTAATTCCAAGTTATGAAGATATACCGGACATTGAAATAGCAGTCAAACTAGCTAAAGACGCCCTCCATAGAACGTTCCCTAACTTATGCCACATGCCTTTACTTCATCTTCTTAAGCCTTGTCCGTTCAGGACGTAGGCGATCATTGACTTCCACTTGTCTCTGTCCCTTGTCACGCGTAATAGTGATTTTGGTATCTCTACCAAAACCCACTCCGCCATCCATTTCCTCAAGCCCATCAAATATGTCTCGTGCTCCTTTCCCCTGTCTCACTTTCCTTCTTTCCGTTTTGTGAGTATTATATTTTCCAGATCTCCTTCCTCATTGCGTGTTCAGGAACCTCATCTGTGTCTACCTGATGTATAGTATGAGTTTTCTTCTCGTTTGCATCGTCTCCTACACCTCGTCATTGCTCGGGTCCATGGAATCGTCAGTATCCTTCTTTCGAGTCACATTCTTGCCGCCTCAAGCCTATCCTTCATCCTGGAAGAGATCGTCCAACATTCACTGCCATACAGAAAGACAGATGTTGTTCTGACATCCAATCGCAAAACAAGTTATTTAGGTTGGTAATGACTCTTCACATCTTCCTATTTTTGTAGCTGTAAGCAATATTTGTCTCATTGGTATCCATCCCAGAAGCTAGTTCTGATATCCATTTGCAAAAGAACGTCATTTAGGTTGATAATGACTTTCCTCAATTCTTTCTTTTTTACTTTCTTTCGTATGATTATATAGTTTCTTTCTTATTTTTCGTTTTATTCTTTCTTATTTTTCTTTCTTTCATTTTTCTTTTTTTATTTGACTTTTAGTTTTTACTTGCAGTTTTATTTACTTTTTATTTTTTTCTCTCTTTTCTCTATTTTTTTTTTTGTACGATTAGTTTTTTTAATTTTCCTTCTGTGAAAAATAATTTCTTTTTTTATCCTGTCGAATTCTCTTATTTACTCATTTCTTGATTTGTTAATTTGTTTGATTTTCATTATTCATTCGATGTTCTGAATGTTGTAGATTCAAGCAATAATTTTCTTTTTACTATAACTCCCTGTCTCTGTTCTGACATTCATTTACACAAGCTCTTTAAGTAATTTAATTATGACTCTCCACAACATCCAATGCTTTGTTGCCATGAAAAATATTTGTTTCTTTACTATCCATACTGATGCATATTCTTCAAACACTTTAGATATGTAAATAGCTTTTTTTCACTTATATTCATTATGCATTGTGGGTATCAGTTTCTCCGAGCAGACTTTTCTCATTATATGCCCACAAAATGTTTAGTGTCTAAGCAAATATAACATTCTCCGTTGCATGAAAACATCTTTTCATGTGTTTAAATTTATCGGAATGGTTGATATGACAAAAAAAGATGTACGAGGCTCTTGTCATATTTTACATTGTTCTTATTGTTGTCCTTCATTGCAATGTTTACGATGTTTCGGCTGCGGTATTTTCTGACCTTCTTCAGGCGCTAAATATTTCGAAACTAACCTTTTATTTCAATCACTGATGTAGATTGTTCTCATTCCATGTTATTTCCGTTTGCCAAGTATTTTTCTCCCTTTAACTTAACTCTCTAAGTTATTTGTTCACGGCTGCTGTAGTCTGGTATTGAACTCACAATTCTTTGAGTTAAATAATTAGATCTAACCAACGCCTATATCTAATGGGCAATGTGAATAATGTAAATACTTTAAATACTAACTCATCTCAGAAATATAGACAGAGATTCTTGTTTTTGGTTCCAACCATAGTTTCCTGATTCTTAACTTTTTCAACTACAAGAAAAGCCCAAAATGCCAATTACAGGACGAGGATACGAAAATCAAACAAGACACGGAAAGGAAAATACAAGACCTCTTACAGAAGGTAGCTAAAGACAACGAAAAGAAAGGACTAAACATAAACTATCTATCTCAGTCTGTTAATATCTATCTATCTATCTATCTATCTATCTATCTATCTATCTATCTATCTCGGTCTGTTCATATCTATCTATCTATCTCGGTCTGTTCATATCTATCTATCTATCTATCTATCTATCTCGGTCTGTTCATATCTATCGATCTATCTCGGTCTGTTCATATCTATCTATCTATCTATCTATCTATCTATCTATCTATCTCAGTCTGTTCATATCTATCTATCTATCTATCTCGGTCTGTTCATATCTATCTATCTATCTATCTATCTATCTATCTATCTATCTATCTATCTATCTCGGTCTGTTCATATCTATCTATCTATCTATCTATCTATCTATCTATCTATCTATCTATCTCAGTCTGTTCATATCTATCTATCTATCTATCTATCTATCTATCTATCTATCTATCTATCTATCTATCTCAGTCCATAACGCTCGGAAGCGAAAAACAACGCCAAGAGACGACGTATACGTGATCAGGGAAAGTGTGAAAGATCCAAAGGAAACACTATTCGTTTTGTTTAAATTAATTCGCACGCGAGTGTACAAGTGAACTAATACAGACTTAAAGTAAGTATTTTGATAAAGTATCCAACCTTATTACACAAATGTTTCCAAAAATCCGTTGTTCTTACCACCGAGCCATCATGACAGTGAAACAAAAGTAGTTCCAACTGCACTACGATTACTCCAATGAAATTGTATTTTGAACTTCAAGTCGTTTCGTTTTAGTCGTTATAGGATTAAAATGCTCGACGCAGAGAATATTCGTTAGAGTTTGGATCAATGTAATCGATATGGGAAGAATAACCCGGAATGAAACAAAGCTTTAATCTGGGGGGCTGGGGGATTAACATGGAGAAAAGAGAGAAGAGGAGAAAATTAATGGTCGTGGAAGAGAGAAAGAGAAAGGGAAAGGGTGTGAGTGAGAGAAAGAAAGAAAGAGAGAGACAGGAGGAGGAGGAGGAGGAAGGCTTGTTTATATTGGGGTGAAGAATCTGAGAGGCGGGGGGGGGTCGGAATAATGGCGAGGGATGGTTTGCGAAATGTATCAAATAGATAGATAGATAGATAGATAAATAGATAGATAGATAGATAGATAGATAGATAGATAGATAGATAGATAGATATGAACAGACTGAGATAGATAGATTGATAGATAGATAGATACATAGATAGATAGATAGATAGATAGATAGATAGATAGATAGATAGATAGATAGATAATAGAATAGATAGATAGATAGATAGATAGATAGATAGATATTAACAAACTGACATAGATAGATAGATAGATAGATAGATAGATAGATAGATAGATAGATAGATAGATAGATATACAAACTGAGTTAGATAGATAGATAGATAGATAGATAGATAGATAGATAGATAGATAGATAGATAGATAGATAATAACAAACTAGATAGATAGATAGATAGATAGATAGATAGATAGATAGATAGATAATGAACAAAGATAGATAGATAGATAGATAGATAGATAGATAGATAGATAGATAGATAGATAGATAGATAGATAGATAGATAGATAGATAGATAGATAGATGAACAGACTGAAATAGATAGATAGATAGATAGATAGATATGAACAGACTGAAATAGATAGATAGATAGATAGATAGATAGATAGATAGATAGATAGATAGATAGATAGAACAGACTGAGATAGATAGATTGATAGATAGATAGATAGATAGATAGATAGATAGATAGATAGATAGATAGATAGATAGATATGAACAGACTGAGATAGATAGATAGATAGATAGATAGATAGATAGATATTAACAAACTGACATAGATAGATAGATAGATAGATAGATAGATAGATAGATAGATAGATAGATAGATATTAACAAACTGACATAGATAGATAGATAGAGAGATATTAACAAACTGACATAGATAGATAGATAGATAGATAGATAGATAGATAGATAGATTAATTAACAAACTGAGTTAGATAGATAGATAGATAGATAGATAGATAGATAGATAGATAGATAGATATTAACAAACTGAGTTAGATAGATAGATAGATAGATAGATAGATAGATAGATAGATATTAACAAACTGAGATAGATAGATAGATAGATAGATAGATAGATAGATAGATAGATAATAATGAACAAATATAGATAGATAGATAGATAGATAGATAGATAGATAATGAACAAATATAGATAGATAGATAGATAGATAGATAGATCGATAGATAGATAGACAGACAGATAGATAGATAATGAACATAGATTGTAGATAGATAGATAGATAGATAGATAGATAGATAGATAGATAGATATGAACAGACTGAAATAGATAGATAGATAGATAGATAGATATGAACAGACTGAGATAGATAGATACATAGATAGATAGATAGATAGATAGATAGATAGATAGATAGATAGATAGATATGAACAGACTGAGATAGATAGATAGATAGATAGATAGATATTAACAAACTGACATAGATAGATAGATATATAGATTGATAGATAGATAGATAGATAGATAGATAGATAGATAGATATTAACAAACTGACATAGATAGATAGATAGATAGAGAGATATTAACAAACTGACATAGATAGATAGATAGATAGATAGATAGATAGATAGATAGATATTAACAAACTGAGATAGATACATAGATAGATAGATAGATAGATATTAACAAACTGAGATAGATAGATAGATAGATAGATAGATAGATAGATAGAAAGATAGATAGATAATGAACAAATATAGATAGATAGATAGATAGATAGATAGATAGATAGATAGATAGATAGATAGTTAATGAACAAATATAGATAGATAGATAGATAGATAGATAGATAGATAGATAGATAATGAACAAATATAGATAGATAGATAGATAGATAGATAGATAGATAATGAACATAGATAGATAGATAGATAGATAGACAGACAGATAGATAGATAATGAACATAGATAGATAGATAGATAGATAGATAGATAGATATGAACAGACTGAAGTAGATAGATAGATAGATAGATAGATAGATAGATAGATAGATAGATAGATAGATAGATAATTTGAGGGAGGGTAGGGTTTAGAATGCAAACAAAAATGTAAATCCAAAATTCTAAGATCAATAAACATAAATTAAGAGTAATAGGTTTCTCTATATTACACGAAAGATCGAAGAGATTGATTGGAAAATGCATGTAGATTGTGTAGCGCCAATACATTGTCCTTGAATTTACGATGATCATGCATCACTGTTATTCGATGCAAATTATAGCCTCTGCTTTGAAAGTCATCGAAGATAAAAGAAAGAAAGAAGGAAGGAAGAAAGTACAAAAATTGAATGAAAGGAAAAAAATTAAAATTGAAAATTAAAAAAACAAAAGAGAGAAAGAATGAAAGGAAAAAATTAAAATTGGAAAGAAAGAAAAAAGAAATGAAAGAAAAAACAAAAGAAAGAAAGAATGAAAAGAAAAAATTAAAACAGGAAAGAAAAAAGAAATGAAAGAAAAAGAAAGGAAAGAAAGAATGAAAAGAATAAAAATAAAATAGGAAAGAAAAAAGTAAAGAAAAACAAAGGAAAGAAAGACTGAAAGGTGGAAAGAAAAAAATGAATGGAAAAAGAAATGTAAGAAAAAACAAAGGAAAGAAAAAATTAAAGGAAGAAAGATGAAAATAGAATGAAAGTAAAAGACAAACCTAACAGGGGGTGTCACAGAAAGGCCAAGAGAAGGGCGGGAACACAGGTGTGAAGACAGTTGCGAAGGTAGAGAGAAAGGAAAAGAACAAGATACACGGGGTGATGTAGAAAGAACTGGAGTCAAGTGGTTAAGAGATGGTAATTGACATTGCATTTAATTCCTGGAGGTTGTAGCCGTCAGGAAAGCAAATGTATGGAAGGGAGTTCCACAGCCGGGAAGTGCGAGAAAGGAAGCTATTGGAGTAGTATTGTCGGCTGTATTTGATTGATCTAACTGTAAATGGGTGGGATCTAGTTGCCAGTCTGGTTGCACGAGTAAATTCATGTGGCAAGAGCACCAGTGATTTAAGTTCGTCGGAGCAGAGACCATGGAAATATTTGTAGAAGAGACAAAGGGAAACCACATCCAGCAGTGAGAAAGTGGCTGGAGTCGAGCTGCCGAGTCGGGTCCTGTCACATTACTGATTCTCTTTTGCAGCCTGTCGAGAAAACTGAGATGAACAGCAGGAGCGCCTGACTATATCTGACCGCAGTATTCTATGCGGGGACGGATAGTTGGTTTGGATATCAAGATGGATCCAGCTGGAAAACAACTTCCTAGTTCGACACAGTGACCCAACATTACTAGCAGAGGATTTAACTATTGACTCAATATTGATTATACTTGAGGTCGGAAGTTAAAGTAAGGCCGAGGAGGCGCAGGGTGACTTGCTTGGTTCATGGGGACAGGAGAGGTCGGCTGTAAAGAAAGAAAAATAAAAAGTAAATATAAGTGGAAGCAAAAAAAGAAAAGAAAATAAGAGAGAATAAAATGAATAAAAAAGAAGGAAGAATAGAAAGAATGAAAGAAAAGAAGCAAAAATGAAATAACATTCATAAAATTAAATATATATATATATAACAAAAGGTAAATAAACCTACGAGTTCAACAACTTAGTTACAATATATATATAACATAGGAAGATAACACAAGTGGTTTATATATATATATATATATATATATATATATATATATATATATATTAAAAAAGGATTAATTCAAAGATGTTGAATGGCCATTTCGATATGACGATCCCCACGGGGAGCGACACATCACCTCAGCAACAGAAAAAAACCTTTCAGAAACTGGAGAAAAATTAGTCTACTTTTCCTTTTTAAATAGATTGCAAAGAAATTAAAAAATAAATAATAATAAAATAAAATAAAATATTGAAGTATCTGAATTAAAATATATATATATATATATATATATATATATATATAAATATAATCACTTGTGTTATCCTCCTTGGTGAACACTAATAGCGAAGCGGCCATGTTTGCATCGTAATAGCATCAAGCTGGTGAGTTCAAGGTCAAACTTCTATCACCATACCAACTATAAGTTCGCATGACCAAAAGGCAGTATTATGTATTTATTTCTACCGGCCTGATTATTTACGATAAAGTTTTGTTACGAAACTGTGTGTAACCCGGCAGAATTCGAACCTGCGAGCCCTCTCCACATAAGAAAAGGCACCAATTGATCTGGCGTGTTATAGACCTCTCGACCACGAATTACCAACAGTCTAAGCAAAGTCAAATCAAGCGTATATAACACAATTTTCGATTCATCGTAATAGCAATATCCGCTCTGAATCTTATTGTAATGTCAACAAATGTAAACATGTTGCGGAAATTAACAAAATTGGTTGATTAGTTTGTACATTATTTTTTGTAGATATTCTATTTTATGATCAAACAGTATATATATTCATTTCTACTGGCCTGATTAATAAAGATAAATTTTTGTTACGAAAATGTATCACCCGGCAGGATTCGAACCTGCGAACGCTATCTACATAGGGGAAGACACCAATTGATCTGGCGCGTCTTAGACCTTTCGACCACGAATAACCAACAGTTAAAACAATACATTTCAGAGCAGATATGGTTATTACGATGAATCGAAAACTGTGTTATATAGGCTTGATTTGACATATTTTCACAACAAAAATTAATCGCAAATAATCAAGCCGGTAGAAATAAATATATAATAATGTTTGATTATAAACAGGATATCTAGCTAAATATGAATATCGATAAAAAATAATGTTCAAACAAATAATTTCACATATATATATATATATATATATGTGTGTGTGTGTGTATGTGTGTGTGTGTGTTTGTGTGTGTGTGTGTTTGTGTGGGTTTCATTGACTAACTTAGACAATAGACATATTGTATCTATTTTGGCAAATGGCTTTACTCAGGTTGTGGTTTTTAATACGTTCCACATATGACCTGCTACAATCTAAGAACTATCTTAGAAGAAATAGAGTGATCCATCTTGTTCCCTGTGTAAGGAAGACCCCAAACATTAGAACATTTTCTTACTTCTTGTAAAACAGCTCTTGACAATGGAAGATATACCTGGAGAGACAATAGTGTTTTGGATAAGCTTTTCAAAATTATAAAGATATACATGAAGTCTGGGTCATCTAATTCAACCCAGAGATTTGTTGCAGAGGGAAAAATATACGTCGGATCAAAGAAAGAAAACAATTATCTAGCTATACCCGGATAAAATCTCCTTAGCTCTGGTGGCATTTTGAAGATTTTTTTTTAATCATTTCACCCCAAGCAAGGTATTCCACTGCCACTATTGCGCATGGGGCTACATAGGTGAAGGTAAAGAGAAGGAGTGGTTATACATAGGGAATGTCAGGAGGAAGGTGACAGATGAGTAAGGATACCGAGGATGAGGGTTGGGCAGATGGGAAGAGTGTTTGATAGAATGGGAGCAGGTTAGTGTGTTAGGAGGTGTCTATTGACCTTACATTTAAACTCCTGGAGATTGTAGCCGTCGGGGAAGTAATCGTGTGGAAGGGAATTCCACAGTCGGGAAGTGCGAGGAAAGAAACTGTTGGAGTAGAAGTTGCGGTTGCATTTTATCGGTTTCACTGTAAAAGGGTGGGGTCTAGTTGCTAATCTAGTATCTCGTGCAAATTCGTATTTAGGGGGCACTAGTGATCTAAGTTCATCGGAGCAGAAGCCGTGAAAGTATTTATAGAAGAGACACAGGGAAGCCACGTCGCGCCTGTGGGAGAGAGACTGCAGGCGGTCTGCCAAGTCGGTATCTATCACATTACAGACCCTAATCTAATATATGTAGACATTACTAGTTGGCATAATGATGACCCCAAAATAATATCAAGTAAGGTTCTGAGACCAGATATTGTTCTCCTATCTATGTTGAACTATAAAATCATCCTGGTTGAATTAACAGTATCACATGAAAGCCTGATGGAACAAAAAAAAGGAAAGTTATAATGTAATTATTAGAGCTGTGGAAATTGGAGCAAGGAATTTCGTAGCAGCCACTCTGTACCAATTTCTAGGCCAAATTGGAATCAAAGTGCGTAATAGGACCAAAAGTATAAACGCCTAATAGAAGTAACTAAAAATACTTGTGGATATGGGAAAAAAAAGAAATATTCTGTCTAGCGTTTCAGCGAACATGACGACATGACGATTGATCGCGAATGCGTAATAAGGTTCACGTTTATTCTCAGAACGCGAGGTTTGCCGTTTTTTCGTAAATCTAATTTCGACGTTGGATATTTGAATTAGTATATCTACGGTACACTAGAACTACTAATATTGTTATAATGTGGCCTCGCATCAGTGAGGAGTGCCGATGTGCAAGTGAAACCGTCGAAAGGAAGGCTTCAAAACGGTGTACATTTTCTCCTGGTGACCCCAATTAATTTAAATGTGATTTCGAGAGGAAGAGATTCAAAAGAAATTCAATGAGACCATACTGTAGAGAGGCTCGGTCGAAGTGTCATTGGTATGAGGAGAATTACACATTCAGCTCGCTTTAGATGAGTTTCAATTACTTTTTTCAGCAAGTTCTTTCTTCTAATTCTCTTATTAGCTTCTTGATATTAAGCTGAAATTCATCAAGAAAGGCGCCGTAGTTTTTATTAACCCAAGTACTTTCGATCTTCCCCGAGATCATCCTCAGAGGTAAACTGTAAATTTATTGTAACTGTAATCGTTGTATCAGTGATTTTTTGAAAACACACGTGAACTCGCTCTGTTATAATTATTTTAAAATTATAAATTTATCCGTTACAGCTATGATGCTTTTATGAATAACCGTATAATATAAGGGAGCTGACCATTGATGATAGATATATATATATGCAATTTAGATAGATATATATATATGCAATTTACCAATAGATGTTGAGGAAATGTATTTTAAAACGTTGAAAAAACAACTACAGGAAATGTCAGACAATTATGACTTTATGAATCATTTTTCTTATTTTTGGAAAATATTTTTTCTTGTGAATCTTTAATTATTGTTTTTAGCTTATAAAACTTTTTGTGAGTGATAATTATTTTTGACTGTAATTATATTATACTAGCAGTATAGCCCGGCGTTGCTCGGGTGTAATGAAAGTTTTAAAACTAATCCATGGTCCTGGAGCTCAGACACTTTGGACAGTGGCACGAAAGACTAAAAAACAATATTTGTTTCCAGTTAAAGCGAAACCGTAGACTGAAAGAAAAATTAATGGATGTAAGTCAAATTTTGATTTCCTGGTATTTATATCAAATAAGTTTTTTTCGTCGTAAACTGAATTTTGAAGGCTAAATAAGTTTTCTGAGTAAATGGTATCATGGGTGAGACTAAGAACTACAATTATACCTACTTAGAGCCAAACCCGAAGAAAAAACCATAATAAAAGAGCTGAAAAAATACAGACATACAGGCAGATAAACAGACACACACACAAACATCTTGCCTTTTATATATATATTATCGATTTACTGCACTATTGTAAGAATTGCAATCTTGAAACTTCTGAATGTCGTTTCTTATGTCTTTGTCTATGAGTGTATCAAATTTGATTAAAATCGGACCACTCCTTCTACAACCCGATTTTTTCGATTATCGATTTTCGATATTTATCTGAGGTACCTCGACACAAAACCTAGCTAAGAACACTTGCAGACGCTTATAGCACAACTGTGTAAGTTTTCAAGAAAATCGGTTCAGCTGTTTCGGATACTATAGGTAACGGACACACACATTAACACACACACACACTCGCAAAGTTCAATTTATAAATAGGTTTAGATAAACCATTCTTCTTTCTTCCTTTTTACAATTTTGTATTTCTTTTTTATTTTGATTGTTGTTAGATTTTGTTATTGTGTGTATGTTATTATTTTCATATTTAGCTTTTTGTATAGTTTTTATGTGTTTGTGTGTTTATATTTTGTGAATTATTGTATCTATTCTCGTGTTTGTTCTTGCACATTTTTCCTCCTCGAATTAACTCTCACAATAGACTTCAAATGGAATTGTGGAATCACATGTATTTCCACACAGTTCACCCACATCCACACTCACACATGTACATAACACACACACGCGACCATATAAAAAAGCGGGGACACACGTGTTACGACAGGCAGTTCCAGTTCGAGTTCCAAGCAAGGCAGTTGGCAGTTTAAGCTGCCCGCGATAACGCTATACTATCGCAGGGTCGCGTTCCTCAATCTCGCCTAATTCGCTCTCACACACCCGCACTAATTGCAGGACGCAGTTAGATGTCATTTATTTATTTAACTAACATGTGCACAAATTAACCAGTTAGAGCAGATATTCATCAGATCAACAACATGGAAAAAACACGAAGATCCATGACTCACTCTTCTCTTCGAATTCCAATTTAAGTATATGTGCGTTGTGGTACAGTGAATATCGGCTCCGAACGAGAAACCGGGAAGCCGAGTTCTAATTCCAGTTGAATCCATTGTATTCACTTACGCGCAAATACCCTTGGGAAAGGTATTAATCCGTCTCTTCCTTCCAGTTATGGGTTAAATAACAGGACAGATTGGGTTCTATAGCCTTGGTCGGCAACCAGTCTACCGCAGAAAGCAATGGCAACCTACTGCGGGATAATCTTCTGCCCAGTCAGTCATGTCTCTTTCGAGACATGATCGCCCAAGCGTGTATCACGTATGGCACTTAACTGACTGAATACTAAGAACACTTTACCTGAACATGCATGAACAATTTCTTTTAACAGAACTATTCATTTTTCTTAACATTGTTGTATCCTTCAACAATGATGAACACTCAAGAATATTCTAAAAATTGTAACAGTTATTTTCAAACAGTCAATGGAAGGCAATTCACACGCGACCATTTCGCGTATTATTCAACAAACATACTTAATGTAGGTATTTGTTGAATACCTACATTATTAAATACCTACATTATTAAATTCCTACATTATTACATTGTTTTGTTTCAAACTGAATGCGTTGTTGAATTTATTTAATTTTCTTCTTTCTTGTTCAATCCCAGAATTTGGATACTCATAAAAATAAATGGTGGGTTGTAAGGATTTGGTTGAAAAATTCATTTGGAAGTGTCCTTGTGCCAGGCAGATTTCCAGAAAGAGAAAATTATCCAAGTAACCTTGCAGTAATCCATAGACATATAGATTATCATCCAGCACGTATAGCACAGAATGACTACATAGAATCCATGGATAAATCCGCTTGTAACACCGCAGTGCGGACTGACTAGCACTCCTCAGGTCACGTCTTGGTCACGGCACCCAAATGTGAACACTGCACAAGGCGGATACGCCACACGCCGGATCCTGGTCGAAACAGCACCAGATGTGACGCCTCAGGCCGGGCTGGCCGTCTGTCTAATGTGACGCTCATTCTCGATGACGGTCGTGACGATCCCAATTGTGACACTGCCACCCGGTTGTACGCTTTGTTTGGTCGCTGTCGCTGGTCAGGACGATCCCGTCCGATGATGTCGCCACAAAAGCTGGGTTACAGGACGTCTTTTGCAACAATGTCCCACGTTGCGATTAGATCCCAGAAGTCTCGTCGTTCAATTTTAATAGTCGGCTCTTTTAGCTGGTCAGGACACTGGTGTACACTTGTGGTTTGAAAAAAATAAACACGGCACCAAAAAAAAAAAATAAAATAATAAAATAAATGAACGAAGTCGAACACGACTGGAGAGCTAAGTAGAATGTCTTTATATAAAGAAAAAAATATCTTTCTTTTTTAAGAAATGCAGTTGTTGAAAATGATATACAATCGTCGAAAATGATATTTACAACGGAGAGAGAAAGTTCTCCAAAAGCATCATAGCTTCTAATCGTTAAACGAAATGTTTTGTCTAAGTTTCGTTAGCGTTGAAATAAACAGATCTCTTCAAATATTCGCCAAAGTCTCTTCTCGTATTTCGTTAAAGTCTTTTCATTAATTCTCTATAATCAGGATTGTCAATTTTCCTATGTAACTTCTAAAACAGCAAAGTTCTTACGGGTCCTTATCGGAGTCTAACGGAGTTTGCCGAAGTTAAGCGAACGAAGAATCAGAATTTTCGATTCTACCGTGATTAAAAAAAATAACAATAACGTTCTTTCGGGATTCATGTCGATGGCGCATTTTCCAAATCAACTTCTTTGAGTTAATTTGCGGCAGGCCTCATTCGAAATTAACTCTTTAGCCATAAGTTCTACTGTGGGCGACCAGCCGTGGGTCATGGCTCCCCGGCTGGGGCCTTTTTCCCCAGTCGTTACATTTATATATCGTTATATGATAGCAGCTCCAACTCAACAAACTGCTTCCCAACTCGCTTCCCAACTCACAAACTGTCACCCAACTCAAAAAACTGAACTTTTCGTGTCGAGCGTCTATTTTTATAACCAAGTTCGATCCTCTCTGGGGATCCGGCCGGCTTACAGTCTTCGGTCAATGAAAATCGGTCTCCGCTCACTCGATTTGCGGATGTCTTAGCTCGACCAATGAGATGATGCCAACTCACATCCAACTGAATTCAGGTCGGGTTATTTCGGACTTTTGTGTTCAACAGTGGCCTTGGCCTTCGGGTGACCTTATCAAATCACTCTGACACTTGTTTTGTCTAAGCGTTTCCAGATTAACAGAATCAACATTTTACCTCCAAACCAAGGTTATTTACATTGAACATGAAAGCAGAGATATTTATAAAAACATGATAGAAGAGAAATGATTATTTTCACAAAATAATTAAATTTTATGCTCCCGTGTTTTTAGAAGCACTTGATGGTATTAAAAGTATTATTTTTTTCCTAAGCTCACATCGTGTGACGCAATAAAACATTAATAATATCACCAATATCGATTTCTCTCTCCGTTGTTTTAAACCTACCAAGGAAAAGTATCCCCGTGGTAGACGGGAAAGCATCACCGTGGGAGATAGTGTCACACGCTGCTAAGAAGTTTTGTTCTCTATGTAGAGCCAGAAAGTTTTTTTCCCGTCTGATAAAAAAAAAAGTTTTTTTCATCCTGCATATATATAAACCTACCATCCACCCGTGCTAGCATATTCTGTCGGGTGCTCCTGCTATCCACCTAGGTGTCCTTGACAAAATCTAACAGAGAATCTGTAATGCAATCGATCCCGACTTGGCAGCTGAGACACAGTCACTTTCTCACCGGCGCAATTTGGTTTCACTATGTCTCTTCTACAAATAATTTCTCGGCTTCTGTCCAAATGAACTTAGCTCACTGGTGCCCCTATATATGAAGTTATTACAAGATTAGAAACTATGTCCCTACCTTTGACTTTGAAACTAATATAATGTAAACTCGATTTATACTCCTGCAGCTTCTTTTCTCGCACTTCCCGCCTGTGGAATTACCTTCCGTATTACTTGCTTCCCCGACAGCTACAATCTCCAAGAATTTAAATGT
>JBBBDQ010002268.1:107500-327500 GCA_037127315.1 Ascarosepion bandense | reverse complement strand
AATCATTAGTCATTCATTTAAATAAATTCGGCTATAATTTCAACCTAAATAATGCCATTCATAAAAACAGAAAAAAATTTTTCAGTAGAAAAATCCTCAAGTGCACCGCCATCAAATATTACCAAAATATCAAGTTGCGCTCCTTTTTTCTTTATTTTTTCCTAATCTCACCTTTCCGTTTAGAAACAATACTTTCCCAAGACAACATACACAACAAAAATATCAAAATATTTTAAAAAATCGTTAATATCCATCGTTTTGACATCTGATCCCATAACATTACACTGCACATAATTTTTTTCCAATATAAATTATGACGTTTTTAAATGCTTAATAACTTTTGTTAATCATATAATTAATATATAGTTTGCTTCTTGTCTTCTGTATTTTAATATATATATATATATATATATATATATATATATATATATATAAAATATATATATATATATATATATATATATATATATATATATATATATATTTGATATTTATTTTAATTTATATTTGCTCTGTAATATTTTATTACATGGAGCTCTCTTCCTGTATCATTTTTTAATATTAAAATAAATTTTTTAATATTAATTAGGATCGGGTTTTGGGAATTTACCTTCCTGCTATTTTCCCTTGGATTGAAGTATCTGAATTAAAATATATATATATATATATATATATATATATATATATACGGTTAAATAAAAAAAAAACAAGAGGAAAACTGTATTTAACTAGCCTACGAGTTTTGTCCTGCCGATGGACTTTATCAAGGCAAAAAGACGAAATGAGCTTTACTCCAAATTACACAAACATTTTTGACAACTATAAAAAAACGCTCACAAATCATTCAAAAATATTAACAGAAAATTTTAACTTTAGAACTCCTTCATGTGCAGTGCAATGTCACGAGATGTTAAAATGAAGAGAATTTAACCGTTTTCCTTGGACTTTTTATGATGTATGTTAGTCTGTTTCAGAAATATTTCCATAAGAAAATGTGAAATTGCTTACTCTTTTTGTTCGTGTGGCATTTTTTAAAGTCAAAATTGTGGTCGAAATTTTTTCTGTGAATCACTAATGCATTCGTTAGATTATTAATAATAATGTCTCTTTTGTGTTCATGTATATGTGCGTGGTGGTCTAGTGGATATCGGCTCGGAACAATAAATCGGAGAGACGAGTTCGAATTCCAGTTGAATTCATTGCATTCATTTACGCGCAAATACCCTTGGGAAAGTTATTAATTCGTCTCTTCCTTCCAGTTATGGGTTAAATAACAGGATAGATTGGGTTCTGTAGTATTGGTCGGCAACCAGTCTACCGCAGAAAGCAATGGCAACCTACTGCGGGATAATCTTCTGCCCAGTCAGTCATATCTCTTTCGAGACATGATCGCCCAAGCGTGTATCACGTATGGCACTTAACTAACTGACTGAATATAATAGTTGAAAACATGATTAAGGCTTCTACAGGTCATAAAGTGGGTGATCAGTTTTATATTGTTATGAAGTAATAAACTGATCCCCCATTTATTACTACTTATTAATAAAATACATTTCTTTCCCCTCTAGCTATGAGTCAAATAACAGGACAGATTGGGTTCTATAGCCTTGGTCGGCAACCAGTCTACCGCAGAAAGCAATGGCAACCTACTGCGGGATAATCTTCTGCCCAGTCAGTCATGTCTCTTTCGAGACATGATCGCCCAAAGCGTGTATCGCGCATGGCACTTAACTGACTGACTTGTTTCTTCGATGTACATTGAGGAACAATTTTGGCGATTTATTTTGTATACACCTGCTTGTCTAATGTTATGATTTTATTATATTAGACTAACATACAGAATATGATGTGCAAGGAAAACGGTTGAATTCCCTCCATTTAAACATCTCGTGATTGTGCACTCCACATGAAAGAATTCTAAAACTAAAATGTTCTGCTAATTTTTTGCATGATTTGTGAGCGATTTTTATAGGGGCCAACACTTTTTTTTTTATAGATACATAATTTGGAATAAAGCTCATTTCGTCTTTTTGACGAAACGCTTAGACTAGTTAAATAGAGTTTTCCTCTTTTATTTAACCATCCTGTCCTAAAATCTCAGATCATAACTGAGTATAATTTTACACACACACACACACACACACACACACACACACACACACACATAGACATATATATATATATATATATATATATATATATATATATATATATATATATATAAGTAAGAGCAGATAGAATAAAAATATACAGTTCTTAGCATTTATCTTAAAAGTGCTCAATACAAAGTTGATTAGTATATTATTATTCTATTATTTCTCTAATAAGCGGTTATAATGAAAACACCTTACGTCGCTAGGCAAATGCTTTTGTATACTGGTGTAAAATGTTTTTATTATAATCACATTTAATAAAAACATTATATATATACATATATATATATATATATATATATATATATATATATATATAATATTAACGAAACTGTTTATAAACAACCGACAATTTGAAATGAATATCGATCAAAAATAATGTTCAAACAGATCATGTATATATATATATATATATATATATATATATATAGACACACATAGACAACCATCATTTACTCCTTCTCTAATAATCACCATACGAAAGTTGTGCTTAGGTAATTTTAATAACATTTCTAATTCTAAATTCAAGACACCTAGAACCACAAACATTGAAATAAACACTAATACGAAAAGCACATATTGGCTCGGCAGATGACGCGTTCATTTTGGAAGACTGTCGTCTACAAATAATGTTCGGTTCTCTAATCTGGATTCAGGCCAATAGGATATTGGGGCAACGATACACTGATTCCTTGAAAAGATATGGAATCAATGTGACTACTGTTGAGTGAACCTCTTTCTTTTTTCACGTTTTTACCGGATGATTTATTTTTAATTATTTTATCCAAAGCAAGGCAATAATAACACTAAGATGCAAGAATGAAAGATGAACAATAAATAAATACATAAAACCAGAAACTCAATCCTAAACAAGAAACAAGGGATAAACCTCTACTCCTGTTCAAAAGACCGGAAAGGAGTGTGAACCGAACGATAGGCAAATCTATTTATTCCTATGATAATAATTGAATTCAATTTTAGATGTTGGGGTTTGCATTTATTTCTGAGGTGAGTAATTTTCAACAATCTTGGAATTATTTCGAACATTTGTCCTCATTTTGGTTGATATAGCTGTTATAATAGACACAACGTTTCGACCAAGTACCCTCTGGTCATCATCAGGTGTCTATAGACTGGCTGGATATACTAGTTGGCTATACATGTGTTAGTGTCATGTAGTGGCCATGAGTTCGATCCTTGATCTTGGTAGTGACGAACCAAATCCATCATGAAAGAATATTGATTTCACAGGATAGTTCGCAAAATTTAACGAGATAACACACATCAGCCAATCTATGGACACCTGATGTGGATTATCTCGCTGATTATTGCGAAATATTCTGTGAAATCAATTATTGTTCTTATATTGATCGTCACTACCAAGTCCAAGGATCGAACTCATGATCATGACGAGATGATACTAATACATAACCAACTACTATATCCACTACGCCACCGAAGGACTTTAGTAGTGTATTTTTGGAGCCTTTTCATATAGAGTGTCAGATGGATTTTGACAACTGCATTTTTAGTGGGTTCGTACCACTTGTCATAATTTGTATTTTTTTTTAAATGACTAATTTTCACTAATTATGATGTGCTTTCTATTTAATGTTTAAAGTAACATATTTGGGGGAGTTTATGATAGCAGTTTTGTCAAGAGATAAACTATCTTTCTGAGGATTCTTTCCTTTTGTGTGTATGTGGGGGGGTGCAAGTCTGCTGCATGAAAATCGGGTAATTTAGAGATTTCCTGCAAGTCAAAATCTTACGAGGAGCATTATACGAACATTGGCAGTCATTTTGAACAGGTGTAATATGAACCCGGGGGTGTAATTGATAAATAAATTCGGCTCAGCGGATATGATTGAGAGATACATCCGGCCGTAGATAAAGCCAACAAAGAGATGAAGAGGCGTGGCCATGTGAGTCGCGTAGCAGTTTTAATACTATATAGATTCTAGAATTTTGGCTGCAGTGGATGTCCGTTGGCTTCCAACTCCCGAGAGCCTTTTCGTGTGTGCGAATTATCTCCGACTACCCTCATACTTTACAAATGCGTCATATTGGAAGAATAAAACTATAAGTCTTCCTCATTATTTTCCATCGCTAGTATACTACATGTGAAGAAAACCCGTTTTTGCCACATTTATGCAACTGGAAGATTGTTTAAAGAGGATCTTACTGCGCATAGACATAGCATATTACGTTAATAATAATTATGATAATAATATCTTGTTAGAAAATCGGTAGTAAATTTTTTCATGAGTGAAATAATCGTTAATTCAATCCTGGGTTCCGTCACAATAACGTGACCCTATCAAAGGTTATGTGATTCAGGGTCATTTTTATATATTTAGTCTTCTTAGTGTTTCTGCCGTACCGCTTAGGAATTGAGCATTTATATAACTTCCTCATATCGGGATGTCTTCTATGTGTGTATGTTATATATTATCTGACCTAGTGCGTAATTTCGTACAGAAGTGTATTTTTAGGAACAAGCAAAAATGACGATCGTTAAAGAAGGATAAATATTGTTTAGATAATAGATATTAATTTGAAAAGTAACGTGCAAAATTTTCCAGGCCAGGAGATGTGAAGACAGAAATGTATCTATAGTAAAATAAATATTACATTGAAAGAATATAGTTGTTTTGATAACCAGAATAGCCATGGTCAGATAATGTAAACCTCGAAATTGTTTTCTAAACAATTTGCCTAAAACGAGATTATCGATATATAGATTGGAAGAGAGTTGAGTTGGCAGTAAAAAAAAAAAGGGAGGTAGAATTTGAGACCGGAAGTCTGGCAGAGAAAGGCACAAAGAGAGACAACGGACGAGCATGGCCACTGTTGCTGCTGTGATGCGTGTTGCGTCATGACCGTCTCTCCAATCCTACCAACCTCCTACTTCCCAGCCGACGTCAACAAGAAATGAATAAAGAAAATGTTGTATACTTTTTATTTGTATATACGTGTTAATATCGTCACTTTATTAGCATGAAAATGGTAGTCGATTTTATAAGAGAGAAGATAACAAGTTGTGGGATGCAGTTCATTTTCATCTTCACGTGAGTATACAGCATATATCCTAAATTCAGTTGAGTTAATTTCTTAGTGTTGATGCGCCCGCTGACATTATCTGAAGCCTGATACAGCATATAAAATCACTTTTGAGTTCAATACTGAAAGCAGATGGATCTTTAACATTATATGTCAGCACCAAATAGAAAGCTTACGTTGGTGTCTCTTATAGTGAACCCGGTAAGTATTTGGGGCCAGCACAGATAAATTCCTTTTAGAATCAGGGTTTTCTGATGGGCACTAAATTCGATACAAACCCCTGGTATTCTATTCTTCTAGGTTTATTCCTCACTTTGAAAGCTTGTATATTTGCTATTCCTCATTATTTAGCAAAATATCGATTTACCGTAACCATTCAGTCCTCCCACTAACTAGCTGTGGTTTCTAAATGTAAAAACTTCTATGTGGAAACATTGTAAATGAAAGGAGTGTGTAAGTAGCTTTTTCTCGAAAAAGAGACCGCGTGTTTAAGTTTGAGAAGAAAAACGTTTTGAAGTATACTGTCTCTTCTGCTGAAAAACAATCGTCTTGACTGATAAACGATTGTCTTGATAAATAACGATGAACCGGTGACAGTTGTGAGGAGGAGGATATAACCTGAAATAATAACGCGCATCCGATGGAGATGCCGGGAGTCGTTGACCAGCGGGAGTTGTCTTCTCTTCTCCTTTATTCTCTGCGTTCTCTCGATTTTCTGCTGGTGTCCTCATTTTGGCCCGAAAAATCTCTGAACTTATACAAGCTAAAATTTCCACGGATTTGTGCCTTCTCTAATTTTCGCTTAATTGTGTCATCTATGGCTAGGCACATCTGTCAATCATAATCGGTTTCTGTAGGTCTTCTTTATATTTTCTTCTTTCGACGGAGACTACACTTTTGTAGGTCCTGTTTTTGATGTCTAACCTATTTCTGTCAAGTCACAGAAATATATTACAATTTGAAAGAGACAAAAGAATTTCTGTCACATGTAGACATTTTTATTATGTACAATAAATGGTTGTTGATTCAATGTTTCTGTTTTAATGCGAGTTTACGTTTTCATTAAAAAGCTACCTTGTCTAAAAATATATTCTTTGAAATCTGTTAATCCGTTTTTAGGGTCACCACAGATGAATAATTCTGAGATAAAGCTTACTGGTGGTTGTAAACCTGTTTTAAGGGATCACAAATGAAAACAAGAACACGGGATTAGTGTAAACAATTTGTATTACAAAATACCAAGATACCAGCTTGTTCGTCTAGCTGACGAGCAAGCGGTGCTGGATATCAAAGTCTCCGTTTGGTAAGTCACTCTATGATTGTCTGACTCGTACCAGACTGGTGCTTCCGATGACTACTAGTCACATGGTATATATTGAGGCTAGGCTAGTCCATTACAATGTTAATGGGTAGGTCCGCCACAACATTGGCCGACAATAATTTCGATGAAGACCACTTGTATCAACAAATATTACTGGTTAACTTTTGATTGATAAAACTAGTATATTGGAAATGCTGAGGATATCCAAGCTGTTGAATTGAAGGAAGGGACGCAACCCAAACTGCCAAGAATCAAATTTCCACTAGCATCCGGATAGGAAGCGTGGTGTATGCGAGACAACATCATTAGCAAAACATTACGTAAAGAGCTGAGAAGAAAGAAATATCATGACTGACCCTGAATGCGTAATGAGGTTCACGTTGCATTCTCAGAACGCAAGGTTTGCCGTTTTTTGAAATTTTTCATAAATCTAATTTCGCCGTTAGACATTTGAGTTTGTACATCTACGACACACGTGTATATCGTTATAATGGGGCCTCACATTAGTGGGGGGGGCAGTGTGCAAGTGAAACCGTTGAGAGGAAGGCCCCGAAACGATGCACATTCTCTCCTGATGACCCCAGTTTAAATATAAATTCGGGAGGAAGACAGTAAATTAAATGAAATCATATGCTGTAGAGAAGCTCGGTGGAAATGTTATTGGCTTGAGGAGCATTACACATTCAGCTCGCTTCAGGTGAGTTTCAATTACTTTTCAGTAATTTGTTTCTTCTTTTAGAAATCGAGCAAATCAAATGACACACTGTTGAGAACAGACACGGAATAACATTACGTACGGAAGGTAGTGAGGAAAAAAATTTAAAACATATAGGCCTCGTATGTAAGAAAACACAATGTATAGTTTCAGTAAACCGAACAGCCCAACATAAAAATGAGCTTACGGCATATCACGTTGAATACACCGGTTCTCGTTCGATCACCGAAGTTAAGCAACGTGAGCCTGGTCAGTACTTAGATGGGTGACAGCTTGGGAATACCAGGCGCTGTAAGCGTTCAGTGCGTTGTGGTGCAGTGGATATCGGCTTGGAAAGAGTAATCGGTGAGCCAAGTTTGAATTCCAGTTGAGTACCCTGCATTCACTTCACCACTGGTAACCTTGGGAAAAGTATTAATCCGTCACTTCCCTCCGGTTATGGGTTAAATGACAGGATGGGGCCTGGAGGCAACCCATCCAGTGTTGGTGTCACAATAAAAACACCCTAGGTAACCCTGGCGAAGTATCAAGTATTTAGCTATTTGACAAGATTATTAATTTCGCTAGAAACTGCGCCAGGGTTCCAAATGCACAGGGAATACTGGAGGGGTGTAGTGAGTTCTATCTCGGCCAAGGCCGCAAGACGACGACGAAAAATGTTAAATTGGATATAACAGAATGAAGCAAATTAAACATGTTAAATATATGGGAAATATTTTAGCAGGGAACATAAAGAGTGGAACTAGAACCCAAATGCCAAATAGGGGGAACGTAATATATATTCCAAAAAGCAATGCAGAGTAACAAGCAACAGGAATAAAATCGAAAGAAAAGAGTAATGAAGAGTCATGAGATATTAAGTACCCTACATGGCAGTAGATGCTCAATAATCGCCTCAAAAATTAAAAATTAAAGAAAATATTACAGAAATGTTGCATAATATCAGCCCTCTAAAATACCACTGAATACTGAACAATCTCCTTAGATAAAGAAAGAGACATGAAGCCAGAGAAACAAAGAAAGGAGTACTGAACTGTTACGTAATATCAGTCCTGATAAATGACAGTGAATGCTGGACAATCTCCTCACAGATGAAGAAGAGACTTGAATCAACAGAAACAAAAACAATATTGCATAGATACGTAATATCAGTTTTCCTATATGGTAGTGAATGCGGGACAATCTTTTCATAGATGAAGAAGAGACTTGAAGCAACAGAAACAAAGAAAAGACTACTGAACTGTTATGTAATATCAGTCCTCCTATATGGCAGTGAATGGTGGACAATGTTCTCACAGATGAAGAAGAGACTTGAAGCAACGAAAAAAAGGAAAGACTATTGAACTGTTACGGAATATCAATCCTCCTATATGGCAGTGAATGATGGACAAATTCCTCACAGATGAAGAAGAGACTTGAAGCAACAGAAACAAAGAAAAGACTATATAACTCTTACGTAATATCAGTCCTCCTATATGGCAGTGAATGATGGACAAATTCCTCACAGATGGAGAAGAGACTTGAAGCAACAGAAGCTAAGAAAAGTGTACTGAACTGTTACGTAATATCAGTCCTCCTATATGGCAGTGAATGGTGGACAATCTCCTCACAGATAAAGAAGAGACATGAAGCAACAAAAACAAAGAAAAGACTACTGAACTGTGACGTAATATCAGTCCTCCTATATGGCAGTGAATGATGGACAATCTCCTCACACATGAAGAAGAGACTTGAAGCAACAGAAACAAAGAAAAGAGGTCTGAACTCTTACGTAATATCAGCCCTCCTATATGGCAGTGGATACTGGACAATCTTCTCACAGATGAAGAAGAGACTTGAAGCAACGAAACAAAGAAAATACTATTTAACTGTTACTTAATATCAGTCCTTCTATATGGCAGTGAATGCTGGACAATATTCTCATAGATGAAAAGAAACTTGAAACAACAGAAACAAAGAAAAGACTATTTAACTCTTACGTAATATCAGTCCTTCTATATGGCGGTGAATGCTGGACAGTCTCCTCACATATGAAGAGAAGACTTGAAACAACAGAAACAAAGAAAAGACTATTTAACTCTTACGTAATATCAGTCCTTTTATATGGTAATGAATGCTGGACAATCTCCTCACAGATGAAGAGACGACTTGAAACAACAGATACAAAGAAATGACTAACTATTACGTAATATCAGTCCTTCTATATGGCGGTGAATGCTGGACAATCTCCTCACATATGAAGAGAAGACTTGAAACAACAGAAACAAAGAAAAGACTGTTTAACTCTTACGTAATATCAGTCCTTTTATATGGTAATGAATGCTGGACAATCTCCTCACAGATGAAGAGACGACTTGAAACAACAGATACAAAGAAATGACTAACTATTACGTAATATCAGTCCTTCTATATGGCAGTGAATGCTGGACAATCTCCTCACATATGAAGAGAAGACTTGAAACAACAGAAACAAAGAAAAGACTATTTAACTCTTACGTAATATCAGTCCTTCCATATGGCAATGAATTCTGGTCAATCTCCTCACAGATGAAAAGAAGACTTTATTCAACAGAAACAAAGAAAAGACTATTTAACTCTTACGTAATATCAGTCTTTCTATATTGCAATGAATGATGGACAATCTCCTCACAGATGAAGTGAAGACTTCAAGCAGCAGAACCAAAGAATTGATAACATCCACGGTGTTATAAAGTGACGGCAAGGACTAGTCATTTTTTCTATTTTTTCATTCCCACTTGGGTAGAAAGACTACCGACCTTCGCGACTGCAAATTGTTTCAAAGTAGACTCTTTTATTCAGTCAGTCAGTTAAATGCCATACATGATAAACACTTGGGCGATCATGTCTCGATGTGCGTTGTGGTGCATTGGATATCGGCTCGGAACAAGAAATCGGGGAGCCGAATTCGAATTCCAGCTGAATTCATTGCAATCACTTACGCGCAAATATCCTTGGGAAAAGTATGAATCCGTCTTTTACCACCAATTATGGGTTAGATAACAGGACTGATTGGTTTATTTAGTCTTGGTCAGTAAACAGTCTACCGCAGAAAGCAATGGCAACCGTGAATAAACTTCTGACCAGCCAGTCATGTCTCTTTCGAGACATGATCGCCCAAGCGTTTACCACTACAATAATAGCGAATAATGGGCAGAAGTTTATTCACGGCTGCCATTGCTTTCTGCGGTAGACTGTTTACTGACCAAGGCTAGGGAACCCAATCTGTCCTGTTATTTAACCCATAAGTGGTGAGAAAAGACGGATTAATACTTTTCGCAAGGGTATTTGCGCGTAAGTGAATGTAATGAATTCAGCTGAAATTCGAACTCGGCTCCCCGATTTCTCGTTCCGAGCCGATATCCAATGCACCACAATGCACATCCAGACTATGAGAAAAACATCAACGTATAAGTACACCCAAAGTGGGTAGCACGCATTGCCATATTATATTCGCTATTATTATAGTGATTTTCTAAGTGCAGCTTAAATTCTACTCCAACAGCTTCTTTTCTCGCGCTTCCCGCCTGTGGAACTCCCTTCCACAAGTCTGCTTTCCCGACAGTTACAATCTCCAGGTGTTTAAATGTAGGGTCAATAGACACCTCTTATCACACTAACTCGCAACTATTCTCACAACACTCTCATCTACCCAACCCTCATTCTCGGTATCCTTACCCGCCTATCACCCACCCTCTGTCATTTCCTATATTTAATCAGCCTTTCTCCACTCTACGTAGCCCCCTGCACAGTAGTGGCAGTGACATGCCTTGCTCGGGGTGAAACGCTTATAAAAAAAAAAAAATAAATAAATAAAAATATGGCACAAGGCCGAAAACCCCCAGGGAGGATCGAACAGTACTCAATTGTAATGATTCTAGCGAGACAAGTTTGTTAACAATTGTACCACCTCGAGGTGCCCAAATAGGAATTTTCTAAGCGCTGCTTAAATGTGGCACAAGGCCGCCGAAATTATGGAGCACCCAGTGAGGATCGAACTCACTATTCAGTAATAGTAGATATAGCCAGACAATTTTGCTCACCCTTACACCACGTCGAAATCTCCAATTGGCTATTATTGTATAATTTGATTAAACTTTTCGTACATTAATTTTTTGATCCAGCGGTTTTTCATACAATATTATTAACCAAATCCTACTTAATATCAGGGAGAGACAAATGAGGTTCCTGGGATACGTAATGAGGAAGGACGGCCTGGAGAATTTAATACTCACAGGACGGAAAGAGAGACAGTGAATGTAGCGAGAGACCTGTTTGATATGTCTGAGCAAATGGATGGCAGAGCGGGGATTGGAAGAGATCAGTCAGTCAGTTAAGTGCCATACGTGATACAAACTCGGGAGATCATGTCTCGAAAGAAACAGGAATGACTGGGCAGAATATTATCCCGCGGTATGTTGCCATTACTTTCTGCGGTATACTGGTTGGCAGCCAAGGCTATAGAACGCATCCTGTTATTTGACTCATAACTAGAGGGTAAAGAGATGTACTATATTATTAAGTAGTAATTAGTGGGGGATCAGTTTATTACTTAATAACAATAGATACCTGATCCCCTACTTTATGCTCAGTAGACGCTGTTGTCATGTTTTTAGATATTATATTCAGTCAGTCAGTTAAGTGCCATGCATGATAGACGCTTTGGGCGATCATGTCTCGAAAGAGACATGTCTGACTGGGCAGAAGATTATCCCGAAGTAGGTTGCCATTACTTTCTGCGGTAGATTAGTTGCCAGCCAAAACTATAGAACTCAATCTGTCCTGTTATTTAACCCATAACTGGAGAAGAGACGGAATAATTCCTTTTCCAAGGGTATTTGCGCCTATATGAATGCAACGAATTCAACTGGAATTCAAACGCGGCTCTTCAATTTCTCGTTCCACTGCACCACAAAGCACGCGGGGAGAAATACCAAGAGAAAAAATATTGAGAGCGACAAGAGTCAAAGCCAACTGGAAGGCCATGATCGCCTACGTCCTGTAGAGCAGATGAAATAGAAAATTATTAACTGAAACTACGAGCTTATACGATGATTATTATACTCGCGACGAAGATTCGAAACAAACGTTTGAAAAGGGTTTTACGTTAACCCCTGGCTTGAGAAACCCGCAATATAAGGACTTCATATTCGTAGAGCAATAGCAATTAAAACAGCAAAAACATTTATTGGAACAAATACAACAAAGAACCTACAGTAATGAGATCATCAGAAAAGAATGCTTGAAAAAGTACCGCAAAAGACGAATGAAACTAGCACTAGACTCATTTACGCCTGTTGCGGTCGCAGACTCCATTAGTGATTCTAAACTTATTTATAAATGGAACTTTTTGTGTGTGTGTCTGTGTGTGTGTGTCCGTTTTCTATAGACTCCGAAACGGCGGAACCGATTTTCTTGAAAATTTACACAGTTGTACTATAAGCATCTGCGAGTGTTCTTAGCTAAGTTTTGTGTCGGGGTACTCTTGAGAAATATCAAAAATCGAAAATCGAAAATATCGGGTTATAGAAAGAGTGGTCCGATTTTAATCAAATTTGATATACTCATAGACAAAGACATAAGAAACGATATTCAGTAGTTTCAAAGTTGCAGTTCTTACAATAGTGCAGAAAATAATATCCCCGATATCGGAAATCGGTACCCCCGATATTCTATCGAATCTGCTCAAAAACCGATATTCAGGCATCAATATGGCGTACTTTCTCCAATTTTACTCCCGATGGGTACGATAAGTTTTCATGGACTTACTTAAGTTAGTTTATTCTTGACTTATTTGACTCGGATATTGGAAATCGATCCCCCGATATCCTACTGGGTCTGATCAAAATCAGTATTTCAGCCATTTTACTTTAGTTTTTGCTTCGGGTTTGACTCTAAGTAGGTATAATTGTAGCTCTTAGTCTCAGCCATGATACCATTTACTCAGAGGACTTATTTAGCCTTCAAAATCTAGTTTACGACGAAAAAAACTTATTTGATATCGATACCAGGAAATCAAAATTTGAATTACATCCATTCATTTTTCTTTCAGTCTACTGGAAACAACTATTGCTTTTTAGTCTTTCGTGCTAACGTCCAAAGAGTCTGAGCTCCTGGACCATGAATTAGTTTTAAAGCTTTCATTACACCCGAGCAACGCCGGGCTATACTGCTAGTATTTTTATAAACCTGAAAAATTGTTACGTTTTTGTCGTATTACGGAAAGAAAGCAAACATTTCTGAAAACGTTTGCCTGATAAAAAAAGGTACGTTAACTTTTAAGGAAATTCTATCCATAAGGGCACTTAAAATTTTGAAATTACAAACGAAGACATATAACTTTGACCGATTTCAAATATGAATTAAGTTTAAGTGTCTAATGATTTTTTCAATTTCTTTCAGATTTACCAACTTCTGTCTTTGGAATTTTTAACCATGGAAAGATTATCAATCGAACGTGTTAAAGCTAGCGAAGTGTATTACGAAAATGGATGTTGAAACAAAATGTCGCATTATCTCTCGAAACAGTGATGTAATTTGAAAACACGATCGTGTGACTTGACACCTTTCGATTTCTTTCTTTGGGGCCATCTCAAAATTAAGGTCTATGCCAACAAGCCAACGACAATTCAACAGCTGAGGGATGAGATATTAATGTATGCTGGTGAGATCAAAGAGCAACTTACCAGAGACGTCATCAACAATTTTGACCATCGAGTAGAGGTGTAGCGCTGAAGCCTTGGTGGACATTTGGGGGATATTATTTTTCCAACTTTATTGCTATGACGCAAATAACAGGATCCAAAATTGAAATCAATAAAATTTTACTAATAACACTATTTTATTTTCCGTTAACTTCAATCCGTTTTAATGGAACACACAATATTATATTTGATAAAATCGTTTTCATTTCTTCCAAAATTATCTTTGAAATAATCTTCCTATTTCATACATCTTGGCTATGCCCGCCAAAAAAAAAAAAACCTGAACTGACTACTTTGGTCAATTTAATTGTAACAATTGCTTCAGTTTCCTATTTTTTTAACATTCGGTCAGTTTTAGACCCACTGAAGTTACAGGGTGTAAGTTTGTTCTATTTTTTCTCAGATTAGGTCATTTGCAGTGGTATGCAGCAATATGAATCTGTTTTCAAGGTGTATGAAATTTGTTTGGCCTTGAGAAATACTGCTTTATCCGTGACTGCATCAGAATTTTACACTACTGTTTCGATTGTCGATTAGTTATCCTAGAGCCATTTCAAGGAAATATATATAATCCAAATAACCTCATCTAAACTAGCGACGACGAATATAGTGTACGATTTTCAATACATTGTGTTTCTTGTCATAATTCAATTACCTATTGTTATGTCGTGAGTAAGAATAAATAACTCAACAACAGGAATAGGTTGTTGTATTCCGTGAAAATAGTATTTACAAAGGTTATTAGTATCCAATACAAGAATAACGGTTAATCGTCTCAACCGTCATAAGACGTAGTATGAGCAATGGGTACTTCCGGGTCGTCACCGGAAGTCTACGACTGACTTGTCGATCGGCTACTCGGCACACTCTCTTACGTAGATGCCACTCTTAATTTACATAGTAATGGAATAGTGCATTATAGCCTAATAGGCACGGGCGTCCCAACAGAATTCCACAGGTGGGAGGTTAGAGAAAAGAAGCTGATGGAATAGAATTTGCGTTTACACTTTATTGGTTTCACCCTAAAAGGGTGGGATCTAGTTGCTAATCTTGTGGCTTGAGTAAATTTATATTTCGGGGGCACCAGTGAGCTAAGTTCATCGGAGCAGAAGCCATGAAATATTTGTAGAAATGACACAGGGGAGCCACATTGCGGAAGTCACCGGAAGTCTACGACATTAGTTTACATAGTAATGGAATAGTCCATTATAGCCGAATAGGCGTGGGCGTCCCAACACCGATACTGTCCACACTACTACTTCTTTGAGTAGACACCTTATATGCCATCTATGTAACAACAGTGCAATAAAAAATATTTATTTATCCATAGTTTGTAAGAAATTTCAAGAATAAAGATTTTGTTGAAAATTGTTGTAAACTTCTTTAAAGGGTCACAAATAAAAAACAGGAACACGGGATTAGCATAAACAATTGTATTAACAAAATAACGGGGAAAGGTACACTATACCAGATTGTTCGTCTATCTGACGGGCAAGCGGTGTTGGATATCAAAGTCTCTGTCCTGTAATTCACTCGACGGGTGTCTGACTCATACCAGACTGGTGCTCACTCAGTGACTACTAGTCACATGGTATTTTATGCAGGTTGAGGTTCGCCACAACAAAAATATAAAACACAATTTAAATCATAATATCAAAAGCATTTTGTAATAAAAGAAACACTATATATATTGTTAGGGCGCCGCTCCTATTTGACTACAAATGGACTGTTCCCATTGCTATATATAGCAATGGTGGATTCTCTACAGGAGAGTCGAAGAGAGTCATTAGACTGACGACTCTACGACACTGTCAGCACTCTGCCTTCGGGCGGGGGGGCGCTCTCTGCTTCCGAGCAGAGAGCAATAACCCAGTCGTGGTTCCGCCGAAGGGTAGAACCACGACTGGTGAAAAATAGACAGACATTTTTTGGCCCGGCTATATGGCCGGGAATACCCACTATAAAATGACCATGTGTCACATCCAGCCTACGTGGGAAGGCTAGTAAATACAGTCGTAGAGAGTCACTAAACTGACGACTCTACGACACTGTCAGCTTTCTGCCTTCGCGTAGGGGGCGCTCTCTGCTTCCGAGCGGAGAGCAGTGGCCCAGTCGTGGTTCCGCCGAAGGGTGGAACCACGACTGGGGAAAAATAGACAGATATTTTTTGGCCCGGCTATATGGCCGGGAATACCCACTATAAAATGACCGTGTGTCACATCCAGCCTTGCGTGGGAAGGCTAGTAAATACAGTCGTAGAGAGTCACTTGAGAGTCTCTAATGAGTTACTGAAGAGTCAGTGCGAGTCAGTGAAGAGTTAGTCACACTTCCGGTGGCGTACCGGAAGTAATCACGTATACACACGTCTTACGACGGATTGGGCTCTTGTATCTTTCTATTGCAAATATTACTAATCACTTCTGTACATACTAACCGTCTTTCCGCGGAATACAACTTATATTCTGATTCTGTTGTTGAGTTATTCATTTATACTTGGCGACATAACATATATATATATATATATATATATATATATAATTTTCTCCTATCATGAATCTTACATTATTTAACACTTTTGAAAGATATTTTTAAAAAGTAGACAGACGTTCACGCGATATCCAGTCGCGCGCATCACGTGATGAATTTTAAAGAATTCTTCTTTTAAAAAACAACAACATAAACTTCGTTACCGTCAAAACATGAGGATAAAATAACAACATCGAAAAATATCCTCCTTGAAAATGGCCAGTAAAGTGTCTGAAAGTGCTTGGAAAGTAAAAACCTATGGAACATTTTTACACTCTCTATCTTCTGCAAAAAAGGAAATTTGTAAGAATACTGGAAAATTAAATCAAAAGTTAATGAAATTTTCTTGTCGGTCGTTTTTAAGGAAATGTGTTTTAAAGATTGATTGCTTCCCAAATACATATATATATATATATATATATATATATATATATGTGTGTGTGTGTGTGTGTGTGTGTGTGTGTGTGTGTGTGTGTGTGAAAATGTGAATTGAGCCTCCTCAAAAAGCACGTATGGCGACTTAAAGTGTTTTAAATAGTTAAAGAAATAGAAGAACTATCAATTGTCTATGGTTATGAGATGAGGTTGTATTTACATTGTTCGAAATTTTATCCTCATTGTTATTGCCATAATCACGACGTTTCGACCGTTGTGCGCTCTTGATTTCTTCAGATGCTTCGAACTTCGAACCGAACCCTTTATTTCGATGATTGAGGGATATCAATCTCGTTCCATGTGCCATGCTACTTACATATGTCATATAGATTTTCTTCTTTTATCTCAACTCCCTAATTCATTTACTCATCACTGCTCTAGCCAGGTATTGAACTCACTACTCTTTGGATCAATTCACTGCATCTAGCCAGTGAACCACGTCATGAATATGGCAAAAAAAAATGTGAACAGTAGCCCAAACAATGTAAGTAAGGAAATATTACACCCGAGAAACGCCGGGTTATACTGCTCGTTAATATAATTCTGTATTTGAAATATTTTACTTGCAGGCACTTCAAATATTGTACTTTGAGTTAACATAAATAGGAACCGAAAAACATATTATTTAGGTGAGAAAAATCAGGTCCTGATAATTGCGTTGTGGCGCAGTCTCGGAACGAGAAATCGAGGAGACGATTTCGAATTCCAGTTGATCTCCTTGCATTCACTTACGCACAAATACCCCTGGGAGAAGTATTAATCAGTCTCTTTCCTCCAGTGATTCGTTAAATGATATGACAGATTGGGTTTTTTTAGCTTTAGCTGGCAACCAGTCTACCGCAGAAAGCAATGGCAACCTACAGCGGGATAATCTTCTGCCTAGTCAGTTATGTCGCATTCGAGGCATGATCGCCCAAAGCGTGTATCACGTATGGCACTTAACTGACTGACTGAATATAATAGTTGAAAACATGATTAAGTCTTTTACTGGCTATAAAGTGGGGGATCAGTTTTATATTGTTATGAAGTAATGAACTGATCCCCCACTAATTACTACTCAATAATATCATCCATCTCTTCCCCTTCTAGCTATGAGTCAAATAACAGAACAAATTGGGTTCTATAGCCTTAGCTGGCAACCTGTCTACCGCAGAAAGCAATGGCAACCTACGGCGGGATAATTTTCTCCCCAGGCAGTTATGTCTTTTTTTTCTTAATCATTTCACCCCGAGCAAGGCAGAAACTCCACTGATGTGCAGGGGGCTACATAAATGTAAAAAGATTAATTAGAAAAGAGTGAGGAGTACAAACTAGTTAGAAAGGAACAATAGAAAGCTGAGAAAGCAGGTGCAATGACAGATACATAGGCGGAGAGAAAGTGAAGGTTATACAGGGGGGGGAGAGAGCTAGAGTCCAGTGGTTAGTAGATGAGTATTGACTTTGCATTTAAATTTCTAGAGGTTGTAGCCGTTAGGAAAGCAAGAATACGGGAGCGAGTTCCACAGGCGGGGAGTGCGAGAGAAGAAGCTGCAGGAGTAGAATTGTAGTCTGCATTTGGCTAACCTGACTGTGAATGGGTGGGACCCAGTTGCCAGTCTGGTTGCACAAGTAAACACCTGTTGAGGAGGCATCAGTGACTTAAGCTCATCCGAGCAGAAGCCATGAAAGTATTTATAAAAGAGACAAAGGGAGGCCACATTTCGACGATGGGGAAGTGGCTGCAGTCGAGTCGCCAGATCAGTACCTATCACATTACAGACTCTCCTTTGGAGCTTGTCAAGAACACTGACCATAAATGGCAGCAGTCTCTTTCGAGAAATGATCGCCCAAAGCGTGTATCAGGTACGGCACTTAACTGACTAATTATATACCCATGGTTAGTGTTCTCGGGTTAAATTTTGCTGCTTATGCTTGTATTGTCAATCACGAATGCTAATAATGTAAACTGAAATTGCTTCCCTTGAATACTTTTAGTTTTTATGACAGGGGCAACTTCGAGTAAAGCCGCAGAGATACGTTTTCGCATTCTAACAAAACTTAAGCAGAACTCATAGACGAAGAAGAGACTCGAGGCGACAGTATGGTGGTTCTACAGATGACCAAACATGTGAGAAACAATGAAATTTTGGAGGTGATGAAAACGAAAAGAAACTTATTCTTAAAATCACTTAAAACAGCTGAAGTCTCTGTGATATGTAACGAGGGAGGAGGGCTTGGGGAATCTGATACTCACAGACAGACAGCGGAAAACAAAGACAGAAAGAGTAATGCATGATACATTTGTTCGGTTTGAGCAAATGGATAGCAAAGCAAGGTTTTGGGAAGGGTAACAAGTGAAAGATTGTTAAGAGCTACAAGTGATAGGGAGATGGAGAGGGTTATGATCGCCTACGTCCGAAAGGGCACATAGAAAAAGAAGACGGTGAATGTTAATTTATTGACCAGAATCGGTCTACTGATTGAATAAATTTTCATTTTTAGGTTACGTAAGTAAATATGTCGCAAAAAGGTTGGGCCACTTTATTTCTCTCATTCAAAAGTTTCGTTTGTCATGTGCGTTGCATTAATGGACAATCCCCTTGTATTTCAAGAATACAGCCATACTTCTGTGAAAGATTTAGACAACTCTGAGTCTCTCAGAAGCTGAAAAAGTCAAATCACGTTATCATCAAAGAAAATGGGACACAGTCCTTCATTTAGAGTTAAGTGACATTTGATTTGCTTAGATTTGTCAACCCGTAGATGCGTGTGACATATATATTTATGTTGCGATGTTAATTAAAAAAGGCTTGTGTAAGGTTGCGTTTAAGAGACTATTCTGAATCTCTAAGAAGGACGTTATTTTTTATTACTAATCTTGTTGTACATGAATTTGAGATTTGAAGCAACAGAAATGTGTTTCTACAGAAGGATGCTGAGAATACACTAGACCAAACATGTGAGCAACCACGATGTTTTACAGAAAACAGAAACGGAGAAGGAAATAAACAGTTATGGTCCGGGAGCGACAGTTTAATTTTTAGGGTATATAATGAGGAAAGAAGGCTTAGAAAATCAGATAATCACAGGACTGATTGATCGTAAGGGCGATAGTAAAAAAACAATGCATGACATACTTAGTAAACTTGAGTAAATGGATGACAGAAGAAGGTTTACGAGAAATAACAAAATTTATTAATCTATATAAGACAGGAAAATGTTACGTAGCAAATTCGCCCACGTTTTGACGTGAAGCAGTACATGAAGACGAAACAAGTAGTTACTGGAATGCAGAAGAATATGATACAAAGACAATATTATTAAAGAGAAAGAATAATAAAAGAACAGGAATTAAAAAGACAAAAGATAACGATTGACATTGCATTTAAACTTTTTAAGATCGAAGTTGATTTGAAAGCAATAAACCATAAGAGAGTTCCACAAGCGAGAGAAGAAACTGTTAGCATAGGACTTATAATAATATGAGAAGAAGAAAACATAATTAAGGAGAGAGAACAATAAAAGAACAAGAATTAAGAAGACAAAAGAGAACGACTGACATTGCATTGAAATCTTTGAATATCAAATTTGAGTGGAAAGCAAGAAGCCGGAAGAGAGTTCCACAAGCGAGAGAAGAAGCTGTTAGCATAGGACATATAATAATATGAGAAGAAAAATAATTAGGCGAGAGAACAATAAAAGAACAGGAATTAAAAAGACAAAAGATCACGATTTACATTGCATTTAAACTTTTTAAGATCGAAGTTGATTTGAAAGCAATAAACCATAAGAGAATTCCACAAGCGAGAGAAGAAACTGTAAGCATAGGACATATAATAATATGAGAAGAAAAAAATAATTAGGCGAGAGAACAATAAAAGAACAGGAATTAAAATGACAAAAGATAACGATTGACATTGCATTTAAACTTTTTAAGATCGAAGTTGATTTGAAAGCAATAAACCATAAGAGAATTCCACAAGCGAGAGAAGAAACTGTAAGCATAGGACATATAATAATATGAGAAGAAAAAAATAATTAGGCGAGAGAACAATAAAAGAACAGGAATTAAAAAGACAAAAGATAACGATTGACATTGCATTTAAACTTTTTAAGATCGAAGTTGATTTGAAAGCAATAAACCATAAGAGAATTCCACAAGCGAGAGAAGAAGCTGTTAGCATAGGACATATAATAATATAAGAAAACATAATTAGGAGAGAGAACAATAAAAGAACAGGAATTAAGATGACAGAAGATAACGATTGACAATGTATTTAAATTTTTGAAGATCATCAAAGTTGGGTGGAAAAAGCCTGAATACAGTTCCACAAGCGAGAGAGGAAACTGTTAGCATAGGACTTATAATAATATGAGAAGAAGAAAACATAATTAAGGAGAATGAACAATAGAAGTACAGGAATTAAAAAGACAAAAGATAACGATTGACATTGCATTTAAATTTTTGAAGATTAACGTTGAGTGGAAAGCAAGAAGCCAGAAGAGAGTTCCACAAGCGAGAGAAGAAACTGTTAGTATAGGACTTATAATAATATGAAAAGAAGAAAACATATTTAAGGAGAGTGAACAATAAAAGAACAGGAATTAAGAAGACGGAAAATAACAATTGACATTGCATTTTCACTTTGTAGAACAAACTTCACAACTGTTATTATACTCTAATAAATAGTTAGGGATTTGACTTCCAGAAATGGTATACACAACTGCAAAAAGCACCCTACATTTTTGTTTAAAAACAAAAACTACATTTTCTTTTAAATAAAAAATTGACCTAACCTTAATACATTTTCCAAAACTTTCGAAGAGTACTGCTTAAAAATTATTTGTTAATCCCTTTTAAAAAATTTATATTCACCATACTTGTTTTAGAGGAAGAAAAATTTACATTTTTTCATCCAGTCTGCGCTCAATATGTTTAACGAATAATTTTTTAATACAAATGTCTTATTTAAATTGTTCGGACAGTTGTCTTCAGTTTTATTGTCATATTCACGACGTTTTAACTGTTGTACACTCAGAACTTCTTCAGATAATTGAAATTTTGAACTGGACCTTTTATTTAGATCACATGGGTGCATTGTTCTCGTTCCATGTGTCATGCCATATCCGGATGCCTTCGTTTTCTTTCTTTAACTCAAATGTCTACGTTTTTGTTTACTACTGCAGTTGCCAAGGATTGAACTCACTTTAGGAGAAATCACTTGATTTAACCAATGTTTGTAGACACTGCGCCTTGTGTTCTTGAGGAATTTGGCAATAAAGACGAGGACAACAGTCCAACCAATAATATAAAGACCTCATTTCAGAAATATAGCAAAATGGCTAATGTTTAAGTTTTACACGAGACATTATGATAAAATACAACTTTTCAAATGCAAACGACAATTCTACTCTAGCAACTTCTTTTCTCGCACTTCCCGCCTGTGAAATTCCCTTCCATATTCTTGCTTTCCTGACGGCTACAACCTCCAAGAATTTAAATGCAATGTCAATACTCATCTCTTAACCTCTTGACTCTAGTTCTTTCTGCACCACGCTGTATATTCTTTCCTTTCTCTCCAACTTTGCAACTATCATCACACCTGTATTCCCATCATTCTCTTGCCTTGCTCCTTTCTAACTGGTTCGTCTTTCTAATCACTCTCTTCTATCTAATCTTTTTACTCTTATGTAGCCCCCTGCACATCAGTGGCGTTACCGCCTTGCTCGGGGTGATACGATAAAAAAATTAATATGCATCCTTTTTCATCGTTTGATTTGCAATGACCTTGTCTATGAACTAATCTCGACATTGAAAACACCTTTTATATTTTCACAGGCAGTTGTCCTTAAAATGAAATCATCCGCAAACTTGACACGAGTTCAGTACAAACCTTTCTTTCTTTTTCTTCCCTTTGGTCTCATTGTCTGCACTTCACTCTTTTCAATTTTTTCTGCATCAAGTCATATATTCGGAATACTTTACCATTTGATTTCTGTTTTCTTTGTTTCCAACGAAATTTTCCTGTCTTATTTCTTTGCTTAGCTTTTGAAGCGCATATTTGACCATACTATAAGCTTTCAGATTTCCATGTGGTACAGTCATTCCTCTGCTAAAACATTTCACAGGTATTTAAATTTATGTACCTGCTTCATTTTAGTATCTCCGACCTGTAATTGGCATTTTGGGTTCCTCTTTTTGCAAGTGACTACGCATTCATTTTTCTTGCAGTATATGCTTAGTCTTTTTGTATTTTTTAGCAACTTTCTCCAGGAGGTCATGTGGTTTCCGTTCTGTGTCTGCCATCCGCACTGTGTCATCTAATATATAAAAAGAATTCGGTTATCTTGGGAACAAATTATTTGAATAAATGCTATCGTTTCATATAACGTCTATTGAACAGGTGAAGAGGCTTATCCCTTGTTTCCTGTTTAGGATGCGGTTTCCGGTTTTTCTATTTTCTATTTTCTAATTCTTCTCACTGTTTTTTTTTTTTCAATTGGAGTAGATAGACTAAACTATCGCCCGGTTCACACTCCACCCACGTCTATTGAACAGGTGAAGAGGCTTATCCCTTGTATCCTGTTTAAGATGCGGTTTCCGGTTTTTCTATTTTCTATTTTCTAATTCTTCTCACTGTTTTTTTTTTTTTCAATTGGAGTAGATAGACTAAACTATCGCCCGGTTCACACCCCACCCACGTCTATTGAACAGGTGAAGAGGCTTATCCCTTGTATCCTGTTTAAGATGCGGTTTCCAGTTTTTCTATTTTCTATTTTCTAATTCTTCTCACTGTTTTTTGTTTTTTTTTTCAATTGGAGTAGATAGACTAAACTATCGCCCGGTTCACACTCCACCCACGTCTATTGAACAGGTGAAGAGGCTTATCCCTTGTTTCCTGTTTAAGATGCGGTTTCCAGTTTTTCTATTTTCTATTTTCTAATTCTTCTCACTGTTTTTTTTTTTTTCAATTGGAGTAGATAGACTAAACTATCGCCCGGTTCACACTCCACCCACGTCTATTGAACAGGTGAAGAGGCTTATCCCTTGTTTCCTGTTTAAGATGCGGTTTCCAGTTTTTCTATTTTCTATTTTCTAATTCTTCTCACTGTTTTTTTTTTTTTCAATTGGAGTAGATAGACTAAACTATCGCCCGATTCACACTCCACCCACGTCTATTGAACAGGTGAAGAGGCTCATCCCTTGTTTCCTGTTTAGGATGTGGTTTCCGGTTTTCTCTTTTCGAATCTTCTCACTCTTATGTAGCCCCCTGCACATCAGTGGCGTTACCACCTTGCTTAGGGTGATATGATTAAAAAAACATAATAATAATTATACATGTTTTTTCTTGCTCAAATAGGATGTGCGTATGAACAAATGAGAAGCTGAAGAGTCGGCTTCGTCACATTAATTTATGTACATATGTCTCTGTAAATGCTATAAATCCATTTCTTCTCTCCCCAGATATTGGTTAAATACTGGGATTTGTATTTGGAAAAAGCATTCTTATTCTCAAGAAAATGTTACAATATTTTTCACTCGCAAAAGAAGAATTAGTCGTACAACCCAAAATTATTACTGGATATGACGATAAAGTACACCCAGTAGCAAGGCATCTAATCTGTAGAATTTCAGGAATGTCGAACCATTGCTCATAAATTTTCATAAATGACCTCCCAGATGAGATCAAGGGCCAAGTAGGCATCTACGCAGATGACACCACAATTTACTCCCGCATCAGTAAGAAACCAGTCGTGGCGGACAAACATAAACTTGTTGCTGTCCTTGAACGGGATCTACACTCTGTGGTGAATTGGGGCAAGAAGTGGCTTGTCAATTTCAGTGCGACTAAGACCAAGCTGTTGTCTTTCAATCAACACAGGCAACCTCTTCTGCCTCCCATAAGCATGGACCAAGCGAGTCTCCCTGACAGCAATACACTGCGCCTCCTCAGCCTTACCCTCTCTTCTGATCTCAAATGGAACCACTACTTTGAGTCCATAGCTAAATCCACTGCTAAGAAGGTTGGGTCACTGTGTCGTTCCAAGATGTTTTTCCCGCCTGAATCAATCCTGCATATATACAAATCAACCATTTATCCGTGCATGGAACACTGCTGCCATATATGGCCAGGCGCCCCTGCTGTTCATCTCAGTGTTCTCGACAGTGTCCAAAGGAGAATCAGTAATGTGATAGATACCGACTTGGCGGCTCGACTACAGCAACTTCCCCACCGACGAGATGTGGCCTCCCTTTGTCTGTTCTATAAATACTTTCATGGCTTCAGCTCCAACGAACTTAAGTCACTAGTGCCTCTGCAACAGGTGCTTACTCGTGCAACCAAACTGGCAACTGGGTCCCACCCATTCACAGTTAGATTAACCAAATGCAGACGACAATTCTACTCCTGCAGCTTCTTCTCTCGCATTTCCCGCTAGTGGAACTCTCTTCCATATTCTTGTTTTCCTGACGGTTACAACCTCTAGGAATTTAAATGCAATGTCAATACTCACCTATTAACCACTTGACTCTAGTTCTTTCACCACCCCGTATATCCTTTCCTTTCTCTCCACCTTTGCAACTGTCATCACACCTGTATTCCCATCCTTCTCTTGCTCCTTTCTAACTGGTTCGTCTTCCTCTTTACTCTCTTCTAATTAATCTTTTTGCTCTTATGTAGCCCCCTGTACATCAGTGGCATTACCGCCTTGCTCGGGGTGATACGATTAAAAACAAAAATTTCCCAGGTCTACACCGATTCGAAGTGGAAGCCACTGTTATGTGCCCAACTAGAGAAAAATAGTGAACTCACCAAAACAAAACCTTAGCAAAACATCTCAATACGTTTTTATAGAAAAAGTACATTAAGTATAATTTTTTAAATAAACACACACAAAAGTTAATCATGTTTTGTCTTCATACAGCCTACGATAGATAGATAGATAGATAGATAGATAGATAGATAGATAGATAGATAGATAGATAGATAGATATGAACAATCTGAGAATAGATAGATAGAGAGATAGATAGATAGATAGATATGAACAATCTGAGAATAGATAGATAGATAGATAGATAGATAGATATGTATGTCAAAAAACAAAAAAGCAATACAATCAATTATATTTCGGCTTTAGATATCCCACGATAAGTTGATAAACCACAAAAACATTTTCAGTAATGATTCGGTTTTAAATAACTAATGGTGTGTTGATAAACTGTCAAAAAAGCAAAATCAAAAAATGAAATCAATCATGTTTTGGCTGTAAAAATCCCTCAAATTTATAAAAAGCAGCCAATTAACTTTTGACTTTAAACACAGTGTTTCGAAGATAAAGGAATCAATCAGTCAGTCAGTCCTTCCTTGACTCCCTTTCAATACATATATTGCTAACGCCTTGCAATTTGTTTGCACTTCATCTAGTTAAAGAACCAATTAGACAAGTTTTCCTATCGTCCGGTTGTCCGGTCGTTCCATTGAACTGTAGTAAAGGCGCATCCCTTTTTACCTGTTTAGGAAAAATTTCACGGTTTCTTTTTCTCAGGTCTTAATAGTAATGTTGGCTCGTGTTTTTGTCATGTTAGCAACGGCCTCTCATACTTAAAAAAACTGGGTTGGTAGTTTCCTGGTTGCTGCTTCTGATTGGTAGTTAGGAGACCGAAATCTTACTTAGCGTTTTAAGAGGTTGCTCTGATCAACAGTTGAATAATATCAGGGTTTCTTTTAGTGCCATGTCTCTTTAAGTACTTCCGGTGGGTAACCATGAGTCTACATTATGTTGCAGTCTGCGCCAGTTTCTTTCCTAAACTTCCTACTGCTACTCTAGGCCTCTACTGAATGAATTAACTCTAAATCATGATAATTCATAACCAAAGATATAAAATTAAACCAGCTAAACAAAAAAAAAATAATCCTTTCAATATGTCTTTCTCTAATGTTCTTAGTATCAGGAGCAAATTTTCGAAGTATGGAATCTTTTCTCTCGAAAGGTCGTCTGACATCCTAACTCTCTGCTAAACCTCAAACCTATAGTTCCTTCCTCTGATTTCTCTATTCCTGGATACCTTCTTCTCTTTAGAAAGAACCTAAATGTCTATATGCATAGTCTGAGTGTTACTGTAAATGAAAATCTTACTCTGGGTAGAGAGATTCCTCCTGAATCTTCTGTTCATTCCTGCATGCTTTTCCGTCTCTCTCTGATTAATTCAGTAAGCTAGCTCTTCATTCTCTACCGCTCCCTTTCTCTCCTGGCTGCTGAATTCTAAATAGTATCTCGAGCAATATAGAAAAGGCTATTTACTCATTTGCTAACGTATTTGCGTTCAGTGACTTCAATACCCATCATCCTAAATGGCTGGAAACTGTCACTGATCCTGCTGGAGTCCAAACGCTGAATTTCTCAGTCATTCAGTTTCTCATGCAATGTGTCAATTTTCCTACGAGTTTCTCCAGTAATCACAATTGACACGCCTCGCTTCTAAATACCTTCGTTACTGCTATCCTAGATTCATGACATGTTATGCAGCTTTGCCCTCTTGGCAATTCTGATCATGCTTTGGTCTCAGTAAATGTCACTCTACTCCCCGCTCCATCCAGGAACCTACAACCAACAGAATGTCCTATTGCTATCACTGAGCAGGCTGGGACTCGTTCTGTGATTTTTTTTTGTTTTTGTTTTTTTTGTGATGTCCCTAGGAACAAATATTTTAGTCTCTCTGTTCAAGATTGCGCCTCTGAAGTCTCCTCCTGGGTGAAAGCCAGCATTGATGCTTTCATCTAAACTATAAAATTTCGACTTAAACCTCATTCATCTTCTTTCTGTTTGTTCGGTTGCCATCGCCCACATGAATTAATTCTTCCGGCTTTACCAGAACGACACATCTGACAATATGCGCCGCTTTGTCTGCTCGTTAATAAATGTAAGAGTGTCGCAAATGATGCCACGCTGTTGTTTGCTGATAGAATAAAGCAGCGTATAGCATCTCATAGCAACTGGCGGATCTGCAATAGACATCTAGAGCAAAGGTCGATTGCTTTGCTCGCTAATTCTTATCCAACTTCACCCTTGACTCTTTTGCAGTATCCACACAGTATTTTTCACGTAGAACTGAGGATCAGCTAAGTAATATATATATATATATATATATATATATATATATATATATATATTTCAGAAAGTAGTAGGAGGTTTTGAACAATAATTAAATCGTCGAGCTTTATATTCGACCTCAACAGAATGCAGAAAGCACTGAACGGCCGTTTCGTCTTATATTGGGAACTCTTCAGCAGTGCGCATCCACTACCAGGAATCGAACCCAGACAGTTTTGGTTATTAAGCTGATGTTATACCAACTGTACCACGGGCCCTGGTGACGAAGAGTTAACGAATTAAGCTCGATGAAGTTCGCCGCTCCTCACGAATTCCGTGGTGGAACTAATCTAATCTCCTTTGCCCGTAGGGTAGTGCCTCCGCAAGCCCTGACTTCTCCAACCAAGCCCGATCTCTAATGTATTTTCTAAGCTTGACCCTCATTAGGCAAGCGAAGGTGATAGAATTCCAGCCATTGTCTTTTTTTTACTTTTTATTCAATTTACCCCAAGCAAGGCGGTACCGCCACTGATGTGCAGGGGGCTACATATAAGAGTTAGTTTTAGACAGGGGAGAGTGAAGAGAAAGACGAACCAGTTACAGGGGGTGAAAGAGAAATGGCAAGAGAAGGATATGAACAAAGGAGTGAAAGTTACGAAGGTTAGAGAGAAAAGAAAAGAACAAAATACACGGGGTGATGTGGAAAGGGCTGGAGTTAAGTGGATAAGAGTGGGAAGTGACTTTACATTTAAATTTCTGGAGGTTGTAGCCGTCAGGAAAGCAAGTATATGAAAGGGAGTTCCACAGGAGGGAAGCGCAAGAAAAGAAGCTGGTAGAGTAAAATTGTCGGCTGCATTTGGTTGATCTCTCTGAGATCTACAACTACTGTCTTCTTTCGTGTTTGTTAGAAGTCCTCCTTTTCAGTTTCTGCTTTTTAGTGAACCATTTGACCCATCTAGTTATCACTTTGTTGGCCTCTTAAATATTTTTCTCAAGATATTTGATAGGATCTCGCATCTCACAACGGTCTCTCTGACAAACAATATGGCTTCCGTTTTGCCAGGTCGAATACTGTCTACTTTAGTGTTTGTTGGAAGTCCTCCTTTGTAGTTCCTGTTTTTTACTGAACTATCTGACCCATCTAGTTATCACTTTGTTGGCCACTTAAATATTTTTATCAAGATATTTGATAGGATCTCACTGCTCACAACGGTCTCTCTGACAAACAATATGGCTTCCGTTTTGCCAAGTCGAATGCTGATGTGCTTACATTCATCACAGAATATATATATATATATATATATATATATATATATATATATATACCAGATTCTTAATAAAAACTGCAAAGCTCGATCTGTTGCTCTTGGTATCTTAGGCATGCTGGCCTTATGTGCAAGCTCCGAAGCTACAGCATTTTTAGACGATTGCTTGATTTAATTCGATTGTTTCTATAAAATCATGAAATCAAGAATGTTTTGAATGAACAAGTTTTCAGATTATTTCATACAAACGAGGACGTTCATCAAAGCTCTATTCTAGGTTCTACGCTTTTTCAGATCTTCATCAATGATCTTCCTGATTTGAGAATAATGAGAACACCGATGTGAAGAGAGCTGTCGGAAAGTAGAATGGAAAAGGAAAAGAACATGATACAAGGATTGTCAGTGAAAGGATACGAGTCAAAGAGATGGGAGAGGGCAATTGATCTTGTATTTAAATTCTTAGAGATTGTAGCTGTCAGGGAAGCAAGTATACGGAAAAGAATTTCGCAGGCGGGAAGTGCGAGAAAAGAAGCTGCTGAGTAGAAGTTGCGGTTACATTTGATCGGTTTTACTGTAAAGGGGTAAACCTAGTCGCCTGTCTAGTAACTGAAGTAAATTCATGCAGAGGAGGCGCCAGTGAGCTAAGCTCTTTGGAGTAAAAGCCGTGAAAGTATTTGTAGAAGAGACAGAGAGAAGCCGCATTATGTCGGTGAGAAAGTGACTGGAAGAGAGATACCAGGTCGGGGTCAATTACATTGCAGTTTCTCAGTTAGATTTTGTCAAGATGCACCAGAAAATTAGCAGGGGCACCCGATCAGGTTTGTCAGCAGTATTCAATGCACGAGCGGATGGCAGATTTATACATTTGCAAGATTGATTCAGACGAGTAAACCTTCTTGGCCTTACACAGTAAACCGACCTTCTTAGCAGCAGATTTATCTATGGAGTCCATGTATTCATTTTACTTGAGGTCGGCTGATAGATTTAAGCTTTTAGTTTTGCTTTCAGGGAGACTTGTTGATGTTGGGTAGGAGCAATAGCAGCTTCCTTTTTTAGAACCATTAAAATTTACGAAGTCCTTTTCAAGATCAGCAGTGAGATTAGCTTTGTGAGCCTGGGCAAATTTTTTAACGGGACGAGATTAAATAGTTGTGTCATTAGAGTAAATGCCATCTTGGGATCTGTTACATCAGGGAGCACGTTAATGAAGATCGGAAAAAGCGTAGGACCTAAAACAGAGCCTTGATGGACACCCGTGTTTGTATGATATTATCTGAAAGGATGAACATTCAATACTACCTTCATCACCCAAATTGAAAGAAATGACAGTATTTGAATAAACAATCGTCCAGTTATATCACAGTCCTGTAGCTTGTGTAGAAGGCCAGAATTCCAGATGCTTTGGAGATATCTAGGTCAACAGCTCTAGCTTCGCCTTTATCGAGTGCCTGGTATATATACTCTGCGATGGTCGTTAGCATATCAGCAGTAGACCTAGGGAAGCGGAAATTATACTGTTTATCGAAGAAGGCTGTGGGATTTTGTACCACTTCAGTATTGATAATAGCCTCGAACACTTTGCCAAAAATCGGTAAGAGGCTTATTAGGGGGATAATTAGAGGGGTCTGAGAGTTCTCCAAATACCGGAACAACACATGAGGACTTTTAGCGAGCAGGAAAGCAAGAAAACGAGAGGCGCTAGTTGTAGAATTTGGAGAAGACAGATGAATTATGGGGTAGGTTTCTTGACAATGATTGGTATTCTGTCACCTCCGCTCGCCTTATGAGGGTCAAGCTTTGAAATTATGTTTGAGACCTGCGAGGGCGTAATTAAAACGTCACTCAGGTGAGCCATAGTTCTTGGTCGGAAATCAGATGCGGATACCCCAGACGAATCATCTGTTGAGTTGGTGGAACACCTGCGAGCTAAGCATTCGGCCTTGTCCGCTGATTGTGTGTGGACCTCGAATTTATTGATTAAAGTGATGGCTTGTTGTTTAAAACATTTTTATAAAGTCGCCAATAATCTAACTTGTGGGACGCTATACACTGCTTCATTCTTTTAGTAAACAACAGCTTATGGGATACACATTTTTTTTCTATTAAAATAAGCAATAAGAAAATACATAAAAACATTATAGAAATTTTGGATCAAAACGGCATTAGAATTTAAATTACATTTTTATATTTCTCAACCAATCAGCTAAAAACATAGAATAAGAACATTCTAGAAAAATAGGATCGGAAGTCAATTAACAAAAAATATTTAGGCCCCAAAACAAAATAGTAAAATACAAATCTGATTGGTCAATAAATGTCTTCACACCTAAATGTTAGGAAGATTCTTTGACCCATATTATGGTATATAAATAACACACAGTTAGGAAGAAAGAAGTCAGTCACCAAGCTAGCCATTAAGTCAGCATGTAACCGATACTTTGTCCGGCCAAGTCATTCTTCCACACCAAAGTTCATAACCTAGCTACAGAGGGCCGTGAAAGGAAAAACCCGACAAACTTTCTTTATATCAACGCAACACGCTGTCGCCACCCGAGATGAACTAAATGTAAGTAAGAACGACTTATTTACAGACTCCGTTAATATAAACTTACACACACCTTTAAACAAATTTAACTTCTTGCCAAACATTATTTTCCAAAAGGCAATTTTTCACATCATGTATTTTATTTGTTTCCACCTGCTAATTTTATTTTATACATATTGAATTCTTTGTTGTTCAATGTTCGTTGTGACTTATTCCATTTCTTCTGCGCGATTGTAAAACATTGTGTCGTATTTGTGGGGGAACTAATATCGAGAGCAATACCCGTAAAATACGGAAGCACATCAACCAAGCACTTACCAAATCCCCTACAAAGCTTACCATCATTTGGGATCCTCTTGCACTCATTACGAACAGAGGTAACAAAGCGCCAATTATGGTCACACGTGTGACTCCGATAAAGCCGAAGGAAAAAATTCCTGTTGGCAATAGCGGCCGAGCAAGCAGAAGAGAACCATGGGAACGAATGGGGTTTAAATAGTAATTTTCTGGCTGGGATAAAATCATTGATGCCAGCTGTAACCCAAGAGGAGAACTCTGACTCACAGTCTTCAACGGGAAAACTAAAACTTTGTTCCAAGGGACGACACACAGTCAGCTCTTTGGTAGAATCAATTACAAAGTCGGCATCTATGCTAATGACACCACCATTTAGGCCAGTCTCAGTAAGAAATGACAAAGTGAACTTGACTTCTGCACTACAAAAGAACTTTCAATATGGAATTGAATGGGGTAGGAAATAGACAGTAAATTCTAATGCCAGCAAAATAAAGCTATTTTCTTTTAACTACGACAGAGAAACATTCCTGCCTACTAATCACTAGTCACTTAGAAAGCAACACACTGCGACTTCGTCTCACTCTCTGAAATGACCACAAATGGAATGACATCGCTGCCTCTACTGCTAGGAAGGTTGGTTCACAGTGTCAGGCCAGGAAGTTTTTCTCGTCAAAATTCATTTTACACATTTATAAATCTATCATTCGTTCGTGCATTGAATACTGTTGCTATATCTGGTCGGGTGCTCCTGCTATTCATCTCGATGTTCTCGTCAGAATCCATCTTGCACATTTATAAATCTACCATTCGTCCGTGCATTGAATACTGTTGCCATATCTGGTCGGGGGCTCCTGCTATTCATCTCGATGTTCTCGTCAGAATCCATCTTGCACATTTATAAATCTACCATTCGTCCGTGCATTGAATACTGTTGCTATATCTGGTCGGGTGCTCCTGCTATTCATCTCGATGTTCTCGTCAGAATCCATCTTGCGCATTTATAAATCTACCATTCGTCCGTGCATTGAATACTGTTGCCATATCTGGTCGGGTGCTACTGCTATTCATCTCGGTGTTCTCGTCAGAATCCATCTTGCACATTTATAAATCTACCATTCGTCCGTGCATTGAATAATGTTGCCATATCTGGTCGGGTGCTCCTGCTATTCATCTCGATGTTCTCATCAGAATCCATCTTGCACATTTATAAATCTACCATTCGTCCGTGCATTGAATACTGTTGCCATATCTGGTCGGGTGCTACTGCTATTCATCTCGTACTTTTGCCGAATCCATCTTGCACATTTATAAATCTACCATTCGTCCGGGTAAGTACTGAATACTGTTGCCATATCTGGTCGTGGTGCTACCGTTATTCATCTCGGTGTTCGTCAGAATCCATCTGCACATTTATAACCACCATTCGTCCGTGCATTGTGAATACCGTTGCTGCCATTCGGTCGGGTGCTCCTGCTATTCATCTCGATGTTCTCGTCAGAATCCATCTTGCACATTTATAAATCTACCATTCGTCCGTGATTGAATACTGTTGCCATATCTGGTCGGTGCCCCTGCTATTCATCTCGATGTTCTCGTCAGAATCCATCTACTTATAAATCTACCATTCGTCCGTGCATTGAATACTGTTGCTATATCTAAAGTCGGTGCTCAAGTATTCATCTCGATGTTCTCGTCAGAATCCATCTTGCACATTTATAAATCACAATTTGTCCGCATTGAATATTGTTGCTATATCTGGCTCGGTGATTCTGTTATTCATCTCAATGTTCTACCAACGCATCTCTGCATATTTACACATCTATTCCTTCCGTAAACAGAATACCGTTGCCATATCTGGTCGGGTGCTCTGCTATTCAATACCCCGATGTTCTCGTCAGGAGATCCATCTTGCACATTTACAACTCCACAATTGTCCGTGCATTGAATATTGTTGCCATATCTGGTCGGGTGATTCTGCTATTCATCTTCACCAGTTCCTGTCAGAATGCATCTTGCATATTTACACACTTACCATTCTTCCGTGCATTGAATACTGTTGCCATATCTGGTCGGGTGCCCCTGCTATTCATCTCGATGCCTGTCAGAATCCATCTTGCACATTTATAAATCTACAATTTGTCCGTGCATTGAATATTGTTGCCATATCTGGTCGGGTGATTCTGCTATTCATCTCAATGTTCCTGTCAGAATGCATCTTGCATATTTACACATCTACCATTTCTTCCGTGCATTGAATACTGTTGCTATATCTGGTCGAAAGCCTGCTATTCATCTCGATGTTCTCGTCAGAATCCATCTTTGCACATTTATAACCCAAGGAATTTGTCCGTGCATTGAATATTGTTGCCATATCTGGTCGGGTGATTCTGCTATTCATCTCAATGTTCCTGTCAGAATGCATCTTGCATATTTACACATCTACCATTCTTCCGTGTGCATTGAATACTGTTGCCATATCTGGTCGGGTGCCTCTGCTATTCATCTCGATGTTCTCGTCAGAATCCATCTTGCGCATTTATAAATCTACCATTCGTCCGTGCATTGAATACTGTTGCCATATCTGGTCATGCCCCTGCTATTCATCTCGATGTTCTCGTCAGAATCCATCTTGCACATTTATGCAACTGCAATTTGTCCGTGCATTGAATACGTTGCCATATCTGGTCGGGTGATTCTGCTATTCATCTGAATATTCTCGTCAGAATCCATCTCTCGGTACATTTTATAAATCTACCTATCTGTCCGTGCATTGAATACTGTTGCTATATCTGGTCGGGTGCTCCTGCTATTCATCTCGATGTTCTCGTCAGAATCCATCTTGCGCATTTATAAATCTACCATTCGTCCGTGCATTGAATACTGTTGCCATATCTGGTCGGGTGCTACTGCTATTCATCTCGGTGTTCTCGTCAGAATCCATCTTGCACATTTATAAATCTACCATTCGTCCGTGCATTGAATACTGTTGCCATATCTGGTCGGGTGCTACTGCTATTCATCTCGGTGTTCTCGTCAGAATCCATCTTGCACATTTATAAATCTACCATTCGTCCGTGCATTGAATACTGTTGCCATATTCGGTCGTGGTGCTACTGCTATTCATCTCGGTGTTCTCGTCAGAATCCATCTTGCACATTTATAAATCTACCATTCGTCCGTGCATTGAATACTGTTGCTATATCTGGTCGGGTGCTCCTGCTATTCATCTCGATGTTCTCGTCAGAATCCATCTTGGCACATTTATAAATCTACCATTCGTCCGTGCATTGAATACTGTTGCCATATCTTGGTTGCAGTGCCCTTGCTATTCATCTCGATGTTCTCGTCAGAATCCATCTTGCGTATTTATAAATCTACCATTCGTCCGTGCATTGAATACCGTTGCCATATCTGGTCGGGTGCCCCTGTCATTCATCTCGATGTTCTCGCTCAGAACCATCTTGCACATTTATAAATCTACCATTCGTCCGTGCATTGAATACTGTTGCCATATCTGGTTTGGTGCCCCTGCTATTCATCTCGATGTTCTCGTCAGAATCCATCTTGCGCATTTATAAATCTACCATTCGTCCGCATTGAATACTGTTGCCATATCTGGTCGGGTGCCCCTGCTATTCATCTCGATGCGCCTGCTAGAATCCATCTTGCACATTTATAAATCTACAATTTGTCCGTGCATTGAATATTGTTGCCATATCTGGTCGGGTGATTCTGCTATTCATCTCAATGTTCCTGTCAGAATGCATCTTGCATATTTACACATCTACCATTCTTCCGTGCATTGAATACTGTTGCTATATCTGGTCGGGTGCTCCTGCTATTCATCTCGATGTTCTCGTCAGAATCCATCTTGCACATTTATAAATCTACAATTTGTCCGTGCATTGAATATTGTTGCCATATCTGGTCGGGTGATTCTGCTATTCATCTCAATGTTCCTGTCAGAATGCATCTTGCATATTTACACATCTACCATTCTTCCGTGCATTGAATACTGTTGCCATATCTGGTCGGTGCCCTGCTATTCATCTCGATGTTCTCGTCAGAATCCATCTTGCACATTTATAAATCTACAATTTGTCCGTGCATTGAATATTGTTGGTCGGGTGATTCTGCTATTCATCTTCATCGTTCCTGTCAGAATGCATCTTGCATATTTACACATCTACCATTCTTCCGTGCATTGAATACCGTTGCTATATCTGGTCGGGTGCTCCTGCTATTCATCTCGATGTTCTCGTCAGAATCCATCTGCACATTTATAAATCGCACAATTTGTCCGTGCATTGAATATTGTTGCCATATCTGGTCGGGTGATTCTGCTATTCATCTCAATGTTCCTGTCAGAATGCATCTTGCATATTTACACATCTACCATTCTTCCGTGCATTGAATACTGTTGCCATATCTGGTTTGGGTGCCCCTGCTATTCATCTCGATGTTCTCGTCAGAATCCATCTTGCGCATTTATAAATCTACCATTCGTCCGTGCATTGAATACTGTTGCTATATCTGGTCGGGTGTCTCTGCTATTCATCTCGACGTTCTCGTCAGAATCCATCTTGCACATTTATAAATCTACAATTTGTCTCGTGCATTGAATATTGTTGCTATATCTGGTCGGGTGATTCTGCTATTCATCTGAATATTCTCGTCAGAATCCATCTTGCACATTTATAAATCTACCATTCGTCCGTGCATTGAATACTGTTGCTATATCTGGTCGGGTGCTCCCGTTATTCATCTCGATGTTCTCGTCAGAAACCATCTTGCGCATTTATAAATCTACCATTCGTCCGTGCATTGAATACTGTCGCCATATCTGGTCGGGTGCTATCGCTATTCATCTCGGTGTTCTCGTCAGAATCCATCTGGCACATTTATAAATCTACCATTCGTCCTCGTGCATTGAATACTGTTGCCATGTCTGGCTGGGTGCTACTGCTATTCATCTCGGTGTTCTCGTCAGAATCCATCTTGCAACATTTATAAATCTACCATTCGTCCGTGCATTGAATACTGTTGCCATATCTGGTCGGTGCTAATGCTATCTATCTCGGTGTTCTCGTCGAATCCATCTTGCACATTTATAAACTACCATTCGTCCGTGCATTGAATACTGTTGCTATATCTGGTCGGGTGCTCCTGCTATTCATCTCGATGTTCGCCGTCAGAATCCATCTTGCACATTTATAAATCTACCATTCGTCCGTGCATTGAATACTGTTGCCATATCTGGTCGTGGTGCCCCTGCTATTCATCTCGATGTTCTCGTCAGAATCCATCTTGCGCATTTATAAATCTACCATTCGTCCGTGCATTGAATACTGCCGCTATATCTGGTCGGGTGCCCCTGCTATTCATCTCGATGTTCTCGTCAGAATCCATCTTTGCACATTTATAAATCTACACAATTTGTCTCGTGCATTGAATATTGTTGCCATATCTGGTCGGGTGATTCTATATTCATCTCAATGTTCCTGTCAGAATGCATCTTGCATATTTACACATCTACCATTCTTCCGTGCATTGAATACTGTTGCTATATCTGGTCGGGTGCTCCTGCTATTCATCTCGATGTTCTCGTCAGAATCCATCTTGCACATTTATAAATCTACAATTTGTCCGTGCATTGAATATTGTTGCCATATCTGGTCGGGTGATTCTGCTATTCATCTGAATATTCTCGTCAGAATCCATCTTGCACATTTATAAATCTACCATTCGTCCGTGCATTGAATACTGTTGTTGTATCTGGTCGGGTGCTCCTGCTATTCATCTCGATGTTCTGGTCAGAATCAATTTTTTACATTTATAAATCTCCCATTCGTTCGTGCATTGAATACTGCTGCCATATCTGGTCGGGTGCTTCTGCTGTTCTTCTTGAGGTTCCTGACAAAATTTACAGGACGATCTGCAATATGAACGATTCTGACTTTGCAATATGATATGACTTTCACACAGACATTATATGGCTTCTCTCTATCTTTTCAAAAATCTTTCTGACAAGCTCTTTTTCCTGGTACCCGACCACATGCATTTTCTCATACTACTAGATTTGCATCAAGGTTCCACCCGGGGATTTGCTAGCCATTCTAGCAAACAGGCATCCTTGTATATGAATGGCAAAGTCATAGCCGTCAAAAATGAGAATCACCAGTTTATTCTGTGTGTTATACCAATTTACATTGCTAAAAGAAAAAATGTATATAAGGACGATATTTATACCTATAAAAACGCGTTCATTTTTACCCCTAGTTTCTTTACCTTTTTAGAACGCTGGCTATAGGATGAAATGCCTTCCATCAAAGGAGATTCTGAGGAGCGTAGTAAAGCCCCGGATGGACGTGATCGCCGCTGGACGCCCCTACGTCTTCCAGCAGGACTCCGCTCCTGCACACAAAAATTAGACGACCCAGACGTGGCTGCTTAACAGTATTTCTCACCACAGGTCGCCGAACCTGTAGCCGCCCTCCTCACCCGGCTGCAACCCCCTTGACTATTTCTTCTAGGGCATGATCGAGGCCAAAACCAACAAGCACGCCCACAAAATTGGTCGACTCTCTGAAAGCTGGGGCCTTCGCCACTATGGACAAAGTCATGGTCACCAAAGCGTGAGATTCATTTCGCGCCCGCCTTGAGATGGCCGTCGCCGGCGCCAGCAGTTTCATTGAAAAATAATGTAGTATGTAACTCTTTCTGTTGCTAAATAAACTGTCGGGTATCGGCATATACAACTTTTGTTTTTACTGCCTATTTCGTTTTCTTTTTGTCACGTGTCGGATTTTGCTGCAATAGACCTTACACAAACACACACACATACACACACACACATCCTTTTTAAATGTTTTTTTTTATTTTATCATTTTACTCAAACTCATCATCCAAATTCTGATGAATAGAGCGCACGACAGAATTAGGCCAGAGATAAGATAAGATCAGTGTGCTTCTGCTTTTCATATTGAGGCTCTCCACAAAATCCAGAGGAGAATATGCAATATAATCAAACCTGACTTGGCAGCCTACCATCGGTCACGGTCTCACTGACGTGATGTGGCTTCCTTCGGTCTTTTCTACAAGTATTTTCATGGCAACTACTCTGACGAGCTTTTTTAACCTGACCACGGGTATTTACTCATGCTGCTGGATTGGCATCAAGGTCCCACGCTTTTCCCGTCAAAACCGTTAAATGTAACCACCTCTTCTACTCTACAGTTTCTTTTCTCGCACTTCCTGTATGTAGAACTCAATTCCGTTTGCTTGTTTCCTGATAACCACACTCTTCAAAAGTTTAAATGCAGCGTCAATTGCCATTTTTCATCTACTTGATTTCTATCCATCTTTTAAAAAAACAGAATGCAGGAGATGGCTCTCTTTTGTTGCAACGAGTATTGACTTTATTTTCTTATATTTGTTCTCGTTCTTTTGGGTGAAGAGCGTCGTAGTGTCCTTGTCTTTAAGTCTAGCCCAATTTATCCTCATCATTTAGAACCATTGCCATATATCTTCAAATATTAATCCAAAATAGTTTATTAAATCCAGCCGACTAGTCAAGATTGAGTTTGAAACATCCTGTCATTTTTTCTGAATTTTTATCAATCAAAAAAGAAATCATTTGCAGGGTTTAAATCATTGGAAAATCATTTATCAAATATTCTATGTAATAATGTTACTAGTCAAATACCTGTTTTACTAACAGAGATATAAAAATTGTTATAGAATAAATTTTATCTGTCTAAAATGTATGTATAAACAAGCATTTATTAGGTCGGTGCAAAAGTTTTTGCTGATTTAAAACTTCATCCTGAAAATAAAAACTGTGTGTTTTGAAAATCTTTATTCATGTGTGCGTTGTGGTGCAGTGGATATCGGTTCGGAACGAGAAATCAGGGAGCCGAGTTCGAATTCGTGTTGAATTCATTGCATTCACTTACGCACAAATAACCTTGGGAAAGGTATTAATCCGTCTCTTCCTTCCAGTTATGAGTTAGATAATATGACAGATTGGGTTCTATAGCATTGGCTGGCAACCAGTCTACCGCAGAAAGCAATGGCAATCTACTGCGGGGTAATCTTCTGCCCAGTCAGTCATGTCTCTTTCGAGATATGATCGCCCAAAGCGCGTATCACGTATGGCACTTAACTGACAGTATTTAGTAATTGGAATAATGAATAAAGCTTATATTGGTCATAAAGTGGGGGATCAGTTTATTACTGCATAACAATAGGAAACTGATCCCCCCTTATTACTACATAATAATATAATAGATTTCTTTTCTCTTTACTTATGAGTCAAATAGCAGGACAGATCTTTCGAGATATGATCGCCTAAGCATGTCTCACGTATGGCACTTAACTGACTGACTGAATATAATAGTTGAAAACATGATTAAGGCTTCTACTGGGCATAAAGTTGGGAATAAGTTTTATATTGTTATGAAGTAATAAACTGATCCCCCATTTATTACTACTTATAAAATACATTTCTTTCCTCTCTAGCTATGAGTCAAATAACAGGACAGATTGGGTTCTATAGCCTTGGTCGGCAACCAGTCTACCGCAGAAAGCAATGGCAACCTACTGCGGGGTAATCTTCTGCCCAGTCAGTCATGTCTCTTTCGAGACATGATTGCCCAAGCGTGTTTCACGTGTGGCACTTAACTGACTGACTATTCATAACAATAACGACCTTGGCTCTCTATGTTTTCATTCGATCTGTCAACGAGCTTATAAATGCCTCGCTTGTAAAATTCTTTAGGATTTGGTGTGAAACAAACTCATGTTTAATCTCCTCTCGTAATGTTAACCTAAGGAAATCAAAATGGTTTTGTAATCCTCAAAATAAGTGATAATTCGAGGGAGCTAGGTCAGGAGAATATGCCGAATGGGGCGAGATTTTCCAACCAAATTCTTCTAGGAGATCTTTGCTCAGTCGTTTTGTGTGAGGAAGAGCATTATCATGATGGAAAATGACTCCCTTTCTGTTGACTAATATGCTTAATATGATCTTTTTGGAATGGAGTCCTGCTCTCTGTTGCTGAACTTGTCTTTCTCCTCGATTTATCGACGATCACCGACGTTTAACTTTATGGTAGAGAATCCACTTCTCGTCACCTGTAACAAGCCTACCCAAAAATGATGTCTGAATGTGTCGTGAAAGCAAAGATTAGTAACACGTTGCATTTGCATTGGAACCTCTGTGAAACTACTGGAGTAGTGCATGCCTAATGTGTTCTTTAGATGGACGTAACATGGGTGAGAATATTGCAGAAAAATATGAATGATGCTTTAATAATGTTAAAGAAAAATTTATAAATTAATCATGGTAATGTGTTTAAGTGGATGTGCGTTGTGGCGCAGTGGATATCGGCTCGGAACGAGAACTCGGTGAACCGAGTTCGAATTCCAGTTGAAATCCTTGCATACACTTACGCGCAAATACCCTTGGGAAAGGTATTAATCCATCTCTTCCCTCCAGTTATGGGTTAAATAATAGGACAGATTGGGTTCTATAGCCTTGGTCGGCAACTAGTCTACCGCAGAAAGCAATGGCAACCTACTGCGGGATAATCTTCTGCCCAGTCAGTCATGTCTCTTTCGAGACATGATCGCCCAAGCGTGTATCGCACATGGCACTTAACTGACTGACTAAATGTGTTTAAGTAATAACAATATGCATTAAATAAATTACAATGATTTAAAATACCCCTTTTACAAATCGGCAAAATCATTTGCACCGACATGATAGTAAAGTATTTCTGGTTTCTTTGCCACGTGGCCTCACAATCGGACGTTTGATATTTTACGAATATTACGAATTGATGTGCTATATCTAAAATGAAAGTGATGGGCTAATGAACAGCCTCTCGCCATCAAAATCAATAACTACGACCTGGAGATAGTTAATAAATTCACACACCTCGTTTTCATCGTTTCCGGCACCCTCTCTCTTGACACTGACTTCAACAGACGGATTGGATGCGTTGCCAGCTCTTTCGGCAAACTGACCTCGGGAGTTTGGCAAAACAGAAAGTTTACTACGTGCACCAAAAGTTGCGGTCTATAGGGCATGCATTGTCACCAGCCTGCTCTGCGAGAGCGAGATTTTAGCCTCTACTCCAGACAGGAGAGATGCCTCAGCGCCTTTCTTCTTCGGTATCAATTAGTCCGACCAGGTCACTAATGCTTTGGTTCTAACGTGTACCCAGTTACCCAGTTTCTAATGTGTACCCAGTTATCCAGTTATCCACCTTTCGCAAACAGTGCACCGTATACCGGATGTGGGTATTCCGAAACCTCTCCAAAATAATTATGTTAAAGAGTATATATATATATATATATATATATATATATAGTGTCTATTTAGCAACATTTTTTCATTAATGCATGTTTCATTAAATAATATAGACAATTTTGTCTATTTATTTTATGTAATTATTTTTATATTTTCTGATAAGCTTAATAGCATTTTCATTAAATGAAGAAATAAAATTAGAATGCTGGTACATAATTTTTTCATGATCCAATCTAAGCTTTCAGCTTACATAAGCTATTTTTCAAAGATGTCAAATCACATTTATATTATAACAATTCACGAACAAACGATAACAAACTGTTTTGTTGACATGGAAGATCTTTTATGCAACATCAAACTCGCCCATATAAGACGCTGGAAACGAATGTCACATCACATCACACATGATCAAGCAAGATTGTAATTCCTCCATTTTTGTACCTGCTTGATTTTAGTATCCCGCACCTCTATTTGGCATTTTGGGCTGCTCATTTTGCTGATGACAACGCATTCAGTTTTCTTGCAGTTTACTTGTAGTCCTTGTTTGTCACTCTCTTCTGCTACTGTCTGTATGAGGTTTTGTAGTTTCCCAAAATGTATAATGTCAAGAGTGCCAAAAAATTAATAAAAAATAACCTTTTGATGTTTTTTTAATTTTTTAGGAAGAATTAACATTTGAGAACACTGGATTACGATGTGATGTCAGTTCTTCAATATGGCAGTGAATGTTGTAAAATATCAACAAAGATGAAGAGAAAATTTGAAACATCTGAAATGTGGTTGTACAGAAGGATGCTGCGGATATCGTGGACCGAGCATGTGAGCAATGACGAGGTTTTGGAAATGATGGAAACGAAAAGGAAATTAATATTGAGCATCAGGAAGAGACAACTAAAGTTTCTGGGACATGAAATGAGGAAGGACGGCTTGGAGAACCTGATACTAACAGGCCAAATAGAGGGGAAAAGAGACAGGGGAAAGCAGCGGATAACATATTTGAAGGGCCTGAGCAGGTGGATGACAGAACGGGGGCTGAGTGACGTTACAAGAGAAAGTATGCTAAGAGCAACCAGGGATAGAGAGACGTGGAGGGCCATGATCGCATACGTGCTGAAGGGACAAGGTACATAAAAGAAGAATAAATAGTTTGATATTATTTGAGGCGGTTGTACATTAACAGTAACGATCCGCCAAATCTGTCGGTGAAGTGGGTTTTCAGTTAAAACAGTTTTTACTCTTTTTTCCATCAACCCCTCCTTTCACTTTTGGTTCTGATTTTTTTTTCTATAACCTACTAAAACGAAAGTTTTGTTTTTGTGCAAGATTTCACCGCATATTTTGCGTGCCGCATTTAAAAATATTCTCAATCATGGTCTATTCAGATGCTGAAAAGGAAATTGTTATTTTCCGATCTAACTTAGCGTAAATATTTCTAGAAATATTGTTTTTTCTTGCAATAATTGATAAAATAATAAAATAAAAATTATTCCCTTCCTTGCATTTCTTTTCATCACATTTTTATATTTACAAAAACAAATTTGCATCCGTAAAACGCCTGCGTGTTTGTCTCCCAACACACAATTAAGATAAATTACTTGAAGAAATATTTATCGAGTTCTTTCGTTTCAAGTTTATGCTGTCGCCATTTCAATTTTGCATAAGAACATTAAATTAATAAGTCTCGATTTATTTTAGTATAAAATTTGGTACTAGGCCTCCTACATTTTTCTTTATTTTAATTTGTTAAAATGAACTTTATTATCATTTTTTTAACCATTTCATTCCAAGCAAAATGAGAATACCCCAAAAGGTTACTGAGAACGAAAGACAACAAGAAGACGCCAAGTAGAAGCAAGAGAGTTCCGCGGGCAAGAAATACGAAAAAAGAAACTATTAGAATAGAACTTGCGGTTACATTTAACTATTTCCGCCGTAATACGATGAGACCTACGTGCTAATTTATTAGTATGGATTATCTACTTATCTATTAGTATGGATTATCTTCTTATTCGGTCCTGGGTATAACGGCAAACTGTCTCCGGCAGCAAGGTCTCTGATTGGGAGATTGTTAGGAGCATAGAACCACCTTTTAATTACTGTTCTTCCCAGGTTCAACCTGACCCGGAGTGGTAGCACCTGTTAGGTTCCCAGCTATGGGCAAATAGCTAAGACTAAAACTGGGGTCAAAACACCATGAAAGTATAAAATATACTTTTGTAAAAAATATATACATAAAGATAGACTTTTAGAGAAAAATATACATTTTTGGAGGTAAAATATTACCAACAATACATTTTCAAAGAAAAAATTATTACCATAACTCATTTTTTAATAGAAAACTAGAAGACATTTTCAGTTTTCTAAAATAAAAAAAAATAGAAAAAACAAAAAATTGTCATTAAAATCCGACTAAATCAACCTTTCCACTATACTCGAACATTAAAAAATACTTTCAAACACTACCTTTTCGGCATTAAATGACCTACAAAACTCAAACACAAACACAATCTAATTATTCGTCATCGTTGGCTTTGTCTCTTATCCAAGAATTTAATTTCTTCTTTGCTAATCGATTCCTTTATTGTTGTGGCGAAACTTCGTTGCCAAGTTGTTGTAGCTTGGAAGTAAGACGACACGAAACAAGAAAGCGATACTTTTTGAGGTATATTTTGAAATTTTCAGAGTCTCAGAAAATTAATTCATCCTTAGGATAAATTAATGAAAATAAGTGAAACATGTTGAAACCACTTGGTATGAATAGAAAACACTTAGATATTAAAAACATTTTAGGGTCTTCAATATTTGCCGGGAGTTTGAATATCTCCAAAATGCAATAGATTTATTACGTAAATTTTGAAAATTTCAAACTTTCAGAAAATTAATCTACCTTTCAGATAAATTAATAAAAAATATTATAACATGATGAAAACATTAGGTAACAATAGGAAACGCTTAGATTTTAAAAAATTTTTTGAGATTTCGATACTTTACAGAAGTTTAAAAACTTTGAAAATTACGTTGAAAAACTATGCGAAATCAGCTAAAAAGCGATACTTTTTGAGGTATATTTTGAAATTTTCAGAGTCTCAGAAAATTAATTCATCCTTAGGATAAATTAATGAAAATAAGTGAAACATGTTGAAACCACTGGGTATGAATAGAAAACACTTAGATATTAAAAAAATCTTTTAGGGTCTTCAATATTTGCCGGGAGTTTGAATATCTCCAAAATGCAATAGATTTATTACGTAAAATTTGAAAATTTCAAACTTTCAGAAAATTAATTTATCTTTCAAGTGTAAGTTCGACTGGTATCGTTACGCTGCCGCCCCCGAAAGTCACTCCGGTTATTCTTTATAGCAGAAGGAAGGGCCCATTCCTCATAGAAGGACACGTAGTTGCAAACAAACACAGCCAACGTAAAGATTCAGTTGGTTGGTTGGTTGTTTTATGGCATATCAACCTCGGCGGGTCATTTATTGCCAACTAATTTTTTTTTTATTTATTGCTGGTAATACATGTTTTCTTTTAACGATTTATTGTTGTTTTATATAAGATTTATTGTTATTTAACCCATAACTGGAGGGAAGGGACAGATTAATACCTTTCCCAAGGGTACCAGTGCTTAAGTGAATGCAGAGTATTCAACTGGAATTCGAACTCGGCCCACCGATTGCTCTTTCCGAACCGATATCCACTGCTCCACAACGCACATCCGTCACTAAACGCTTACAGCACCTGTTATTCCCAAGCGGTCACCCATCTAAGTACTAACCAGGCTCAACGTTGCTTAAGCTTCCAGCTTCATCAAATCTGCTCCCGCTATCCATTCCCTATCGCCACTTGGCTTTGCAAGGGCGGAAAGAAAATTAAAGTAGAAGAAAGTGCCAATGGTATGAATTTGTCTAAGGTGTACCTCAACTTGCCAAGAATTGACCCAAACACTTAATTTCATGATCTTCCTCTGCATGACACATGAAGAATCGAATTATGAAACTGCAACGGAAGCCAGTGACTCTGTCATCATTTCGAGTTTCGCCTTCTGTAGCATGTCCGTAATGCGTAGCCCGCTTTACCTTCCACACACTTTTCTATCTAGAGTTTTTCTTTCTCTTGGTCTGGATGTCATTCAAGACTAAAGACTAAAGACTGCTCTACGATTTAATCTGTTGTGAATTTTCCAGTTCCTGGGGTTATTACTGCGGAAATAAAGCAACAGAAAGTGCCGAAATCAACCTGGAAAAGAATACAGGACCTCCTACAGAAGGTCGCAAGAAAAACCATAAACTCCAAGAAAACTGAATGTATGTTCATCAGCAAAAAGAGGAGCCCAAAATACCATCTACAGGTCGGAGAAACTAAAATAAAACAAGTAAAGAAATTCAAAATCCTGTGAAACGAGCTGACAGAGGATGGAAAGTGCGACGTTGAGACTCAAAGACGTATTGGCAGGGCCGAAGACGCATTTCAGAAGCTAAGCAGAGTATTGAAAAACAGGAAAATCTCATTAGAAACAAAGAAAAGAGTGCTGGATTGCTATGTGATATCTGTCATTCTGTATGAAAGTGAATGCTGGACGATCTTATCAAGGATGAAGAAGAGGTTTTAGGCAGCAGAAATCTGGTTCTACAGAAGGATGCTGAGGATACCATGAACAGTGAACGTGAGAAACGTTGAGATGTTGGTGCAGATGCAAACAAGAAAAAAACTTATATTAACATCAGGAAGAGACAGATGAGGTTCCTGTGATACTTAATAAGAAGGAGGGCCTAGAGAATTTAATACCCACAGGAATGATAGAATGAAAGAGAGACAGAGGAATGTAGCCTGATATGCCTGAACAAATCAAAGGCGGGGCGGGTTTGGGAGAGATACCAAGAGGGAAAATATTGAGAGCGACAAGGGACAGGGGCCAGTGGAAGTCCAAAATCGCCTACGTCTTAAAGGGACACGGTACCTGAAAAGCAAAAATGTTTCCATTACCTGCAAGTCTCAATTTATCCCGTAACTGGACTTGTACTATTTTGGCTAATGAAATGTAACGTTAGAAACCTAAAATATCCAGTTATTGAGGAAGACTTCAATGACAATATTTTATTTCAGAAAAATTGGGGTTACCAAGAGAGCATGGATGGGTTGATACTTGGCAGACTGCAAAAATAAAATATTTGTCTACATTCTGAGATGAGGTAGTATTTACACTATTTACATTATTCGGACTATTATCCTCATCTTTGTTGCCATTTGTACGACGTTTAATAATAGATCATTCTATTTGTCTATATTTCTGAGACAAGGTAGAATATACAGTATTTACATTATTCGGACTATTGTCCTCATCTTTGTTGCCATTTGTTCGAGGTTTCGGCTGTTGTACGCTCCGGCCTTCTTCAGATGCTAGGAATTTCGAACCGAATCCTTTATTACAATCACTGAGGTATATGATCTCCATCCCTTGCGTATAGCCTTTTTTAGTTGTCATGAGTTATCTCCCTCCTTGGGTCTAGTTACAAGAACTAACCAGGAGACATGTCCCAGTGGATATAGATGCTGATATGTTCCTGTGACTTGACCCAAAGAGTTGTGAGTTCAATACCAGGCTACAGCAGTGGTGAACCCACAAGGTTATAGGGAGATAACTCATGACTACCGGAAGAATCTCTACGCAAGGGATGGAGATCATATACCCTACTGATTGTAATAAAGGGTTCGGTTCGACAACCTACAACCAGAAGAAGCCCGGAGCGAACAACGGCCAAAACGTCGTCAAAATGGCAACAAAGATGAGGAAAATTGTCCGAATAATGTAAACTAGCGGAACCCGTAGAATTTCAACGGATGGATAATTATGATTTCCTGGAAAAATTTTACTTTGTCATACTACAAATGATAGTAACGTCTTCAAACATAAAGGTATTCGATAATAAAATAACGATAACACAGAGTGTAATTTTATTAAAATAACTATAAAAGTAATGTCCATAGAAGCTACTTTTCTGTAATATTATATTATATTAAGCGGCGTATGCACAGACCATAACCAAAATACTGTACGCTATTTTTGAGAGATATTGAAAGAGAATTTTTTTTTTTGTTACTGAAAAATCATGGCTCCTGTGTCCATTGTAAACAGAAAAAAAACAACTGATAAATGACCAAAGGTGAAGAGGCCAAACATTTCGTTATTAGGTCGCGAGATACGCACAACAAATCTACCTATTTTTACTATATTGTACATTACACACACATATACACACAATTACTGCTACAATTACCAGCTTAAGCTACTACTACTACGGTAATGCTATAGGCTCTCTCCTCCAACTCTCTCATTCTTTACTGCCCTTCCGTTTGGCAAAGAGTAGAGTAGAGGGGAAGGTAAAGCACGTGTAGAGAGTAAGTGTGTTATCTTTCTTCAGTGGAATAACGGACGGAGGAACTAAGTAACTAAGGATGGAAAGAACAAGCATAATTATTATATGATATTGCAAAGGCATGAACTGATATAAGACATAAATAACGCACGCAAAAAAATCCTGTCAGTGATATAAATGGCAAAAGAAGATTCTGGAAATTCAATCAATTCAAAGAAGTGCGGGAAACAAAAAGCTGACAGAAAAGTGCGATGAAATTAGTTCGTGGGACTTAAGAAAAAAAAAAGGAAAAAGAATGAAATGAGATATGAAGAAAAAGAAGCGGTGAAACGGAGACATATATATATATATATATATATATATATATATATTTCTGCGAATGACAATATTTATGCTCTCACACCCTGATTGAGCACTCTGGAAGAATGGTAGACTTTGAAAAACAGTGGCTACTCTGGCATGTACATAATTCTCATTCAGTAAAATGAATTAGAGCACTCTGGCTATTGGGCACGTGTAATGATAATAATGTCTAACCGTACTGATGAGCTGTGATACAACGAAACAGATCTGTTTGCGGATGATAATATATATATCAAAGGAATAATATATACATGTTAATAGAAAAAAAGAATATATAGATAAAAAAATCACAAAGATACATATGAATAGATAGAAAGAAAGATAGATATGAAGAACACAATGATATAAATAAATAGATAGATATGAACAGACTAACATAGATAGATAGATAGATAGATAGATAGATAGATAGATAGATAGATAGATATGAACAAAATGAGATAGATAGATAGATAGATAGATAGATAGATAGATATGAACAGACAGATAGATAGATAGATATCAAAAGACTGAGATAGATAGATAGATAGATAGATAGATATCAACAGACTGAGATAGATAGATAGATAGATAGATAGATAGATAGATAGATATGAACAGACTGAGATAGATAGATAGATAGATAGATAGATAGATAGATAGATATAAACAGACTGAGACAGACAGACAGATAGATAGATAGATATCAACAGACTGAGATAGATAGATAGATATCAATCGATTGAGATAGATAGATAGATAGATAGATAGATAGATAGATAGATAGATATCAACAGATTGAGATATATATATATATATATATATATATATAGAGAGAGAGAGAGAGAGAGAGAGAGAGAGATAAATAAATAAATAAATAAATAAATAAATAAAAACAAACTGAGGTAGAAATTTAAGCATGAAGTAGAATGATCGTCTTTTGGCGTATTAATTGCACCAAGGTGTATTTGCTTAGAAATTCTCATCCTGGAGCTAAAATCTGAGGGAGTAATTCCTCCCGCCGGCGAAATCGCGAGGCACTGAACTATATTTTACGCATGATCGAATTATTTTAGAAGCATATTCTTCTGCCGTGCCGAAAATAAAACTAACGAGGCGATTATAACAACATTAAAACATACGGCACCCAGATATACGTAAGCAGTCGCCATTATCTTGCGCAAGAGCGTATATAATATCTTTAAAGCGGAAATATATATATATATATATATATATATATATATATATATATAATTGTGTACTTTCGCTGACTGGCGTGTGTATACAGCGCTTACATATAACACGCCTAAATTTCCCTTTTCTGATTCCAGGCTTAGAGGTAAGCGACTCCGACTGACACCAAATCGGTCTAGTTTCGATCCCGGCCAGAAGTAAGTGGATGAACTGTGATATTGCGAAACAGGATTGTATATGGATGACTAATATATATACATATATATATATATGAATTATTTTGAACATTATTTTTACAGATACTCGTATTTAAGTAGACATTCTGTTTTTAATTAAACAGTATTTTATATTTATATCTACCGGCCTGATTATTTCACGATGAATTTTTATTACGAAAATGTTATATAAGCATGATAAAAACATCGTCTGATCAAGAGGCCATTCATGGTCGAGTGGTTAAGACAGTACCAGATCAAATGGTAGCTTCCCCTATGTAAATAGGGGTCGCAGGTTCGAATCCTGCTGGATAGCCCACATTTTCGTAATAAAAATTTATCGTAAAATAATCAGGCCGGCAGATATAAATATAAAATACTGTTTAATTAAAAACAGAATATCTACTTAAATACGAGTATCGGTAAAAATAATGTTCAAAATAATTCATTACAAATTGTCGGTTGCTTATAACCAAGTTTCGTTAAAATTCGTTAATTTCCGTAACATGTTTACATATATATATATGAGTCATCCATATATATATATTTGTAAAAATGAAAACAGACACGTTATTCCATGGTTAAGCGGAAGTATAGGCTATTTCAAGCGAAACATTTGATGATAGCTCACCTCAAATACGCCTATACTTCAGCTTAAGCCTGGAATAAAGTGTCTGTTTAAATTTTTACATATATTTGCTTTATATGCATTTATATACATATATATTTAGAGCTTTGCTAGAGACTTATCCTACAACTTTATGTACAGGACACTCCTTTGGATTCTTCTATATCTACACCGCATGTTTATATATATATATATATATATATATATATATATATATATATATATATATATATAAAATAAAATAAAATAAAATAAAATAATTAACATTTCGCGCTCTTCTTGTATCATTTTTCAATATTAAAATTTAATATTAATTAGGATCAGGTTTTTGGGATTTACCTTCCTACTTTTCCGTTTGGATTAAAGTATTTTAATAAAATATTATATATATATATATATATATATATATATATATATATATATATATATAACGGTCATGTCACGTTGGATACACCGGTTCCCGCTCGATCACCGAAGTTGAGCCTGGTCAGTACTTAGGTGGGTGACCACTTGGGAATACCAGGTGCTGTTAGCATTCACGGATGTGTGTTGGGGTGCGGTGGATGTCGGCTTGGAGGGGGAAATCGGTGAGCCGAGTTCCAATTTCAGTCGAGCACGCTGCATTCACTTGCGCACTAGTACCCTTGGGAAAGGTTTCACTTGCGCACTAGTACCCTTGGGAAAGGTATTAATCCGTTCGTTCCCTCCAATTATGGGTTAAATAATTGAGGTCTGCTGTTCGTGCGATTTGCGGCAGTCATCTGCACCAATTGTTTGTTATCAGCAGTTCCAAGAAGTGTGGATGGTACTACACAATGCCTTCACCACTATAAACAAATCTCTGTGTGGTTGTCTTGCTGGAAAAAGGTTGGACCCTCATACGTTGAACGCGACGGGAGAATCCATCATATATATATATATATATATATATATATATGTGTGTGTGTGTGTGTGTGTGTGTGTGTGTGTGTGTGAAGTAAATAATTTCGGTTATTGACAAACATGGGCTTTTGTGATTGTCAAAATAAAAAGTTTTTTTCATTGACATCACTATTATTTCATATTTCTTCACTCCTCAGTAATTTTATGTTTTTCTGAGGGGATACAGAACTACTCTTATAGAGAACAATATGTCAAAATGCCAATTCGGTTACGGTTTGTTTGCTATATTGAGCATACATTTCTGAATTCAACATTACGACTACCTGATATGCATGAGGAATTCATGGTTTAAATCCAAACTAATCCTTGTTGTTCTGAAGGAGTAAGTTGCTTTTCTTTTCATTCGTTTTAATCATCACATCCAACCCAGAATATAACAATTTTTGGGCGACGAGTACTCTAAGTTCACAATCAAAATGACAATTTTATTGTTCTCAAGTTATATCAAGAGACCTCTAGCCAAAAGTGCTCCAAGGAAATCCATCGATTTTCAGTGACACGTGTCTATGGTTCTTGGTATCATGAACCATAGACACGGGTCACTGAAAGTTCAATTTGCGTTTTGTCTAATCGGCAACCAGTATCACTTAATCTTTTTTTTTTATCTTTTTTTTTTTTTGTAGCATTTTTTAGGGAAATTTGTTTTCAGTCATTTTATGTAAGGATGTGCGTGGTGGTGTAGTGGATATCGACTCGGAACGTCAAATCGAAGAGCCGAGTTCGAATTCCAGTTGAATTGATAGCATTCACATACGCACAAATACCCTTGGGAAATGTATTAATCGGTCTCTTCTCTCCAATTATGAGTTAAATAATAGGACAGATTGGGTTCTATAGCCTTGGCTGGCAACCAGTCTATCGCAGAAAGTAATGGCAATCTACTGCGGGATAATCTTCTGCCCAATCAGTCATGTTTCTTTCGAGGGGCGAGACATAATCGCCCAAAGCGAGTATCACGTATGGCATTGACTGACTGAATATAATAGTTGGAAACATGATTAAGGCTTCTACAGGGCATAAAGTGGGGGATCAGTTTTATATTGTTATGAAGTAATAAACTGTTTCTTCACTAATTACTACTTAATAATATAATACATCTTTTCCCTTCTAGCTATGAGGCAAATTACAGGACAGATTGGGTTCTATAACCCTGGCTGGCAACCAATCTATCGCAGAAAGTAATAGGAACCTACTGCGGGATAATGTTTTGCCCAGTCCATCATGTCTTTTTTGAGACATGATCGCTCAAAGCATGTCTCTTTAAACGATTTAATGGATGTGCGTTTTCTACTTTTTATTTTTTCAGCTATTCGTCCTAAAATATAGGATTTGTATTCTAGAGATATAATCTATACCCACTGCAATTGAATCCCTGACAAAAGTCATACGAGCACAAGAGAAAAAGGGGAGGTGTTAGATGGTCCTAACTTTTTCTTCTTCTTCTTCTATGTGCCTTGTTCTTTCTAGACGAAGGCGATCATAGGTTTCCACGTTTCCCTATCCCTGGTGGCTCTTAGCAAGCATTTCTTCTGTTACAACACGCAACTACCCTTCTGTCATCCACCTGCTCAGACCCTTCAAAGATTTTATCCGCTTCTTTCCCCTGTCTCTTTTTTCTTCTATCTGGCTTGTTAGTATCAGGTTCTCCAAGCCATCCTTCCTCATTTCATGTCCCAGGAACTTCAGTTATCTCATCCTGGTGCTCAACATTAATTTCCTTTTCGTTTCCATCCTTTCCAAGATCTCATCATTGCTCACAGGATATCCGCAGCATCCTTCTGTAGAACCACATTTCAGTTGCTTCAAGTTTTTTCTTCATCTCTGATGATATTGTCCAGCATTCAGTGCCATATTGAAAAACTGACATCAATTAGAAATCCAGTACTATTTTTTTGTTTCTAGCGAAATTGTCCTGTTTCTTAATACTTTGAAATGCTTCCTTCACCATGCCAATTCACCTTCGGATCTATGTGTCACACTTTCCGGCTTCTGTTAGAACACTTCCCAGGGATTTCAATGTTTTTACCTGCTTGATTCTAGTATCCCTCCCCTGTATTTGGCATTTAGGACCGCCCTTTGTGCATTGCATTTGGTTTTCTTGCATTTTTTCTGTAGTCATTTCTTGTCATTCTTTTCAGCTACCTTCTGTAGGAGGTCTTGTTTCCTTTCCGTGTCTGCTATCAGCACTGTATCATCTGCGTACCTTGTTGTTCAAATTTTGGCCCCCGATGACAAATCCTGGCATAACATCTAAGGTCCTCAGTATAGTCTACTTTTCTCTGTAAAGGATGATAACTCACATCACTTATCAGCTAGTTGGACCGAGACACTTCGGAATTCAACATAGTGACATCGTCATACGCACGTGGAATTGCTGGTTTAAATCCAAACTAATCCACTCTGTTTTCAGTAAGTAACTGAATAAAAGTTATATTATTTTATGTCAAAAAAACACTTCTTTTATTTTTATTATTTTTTTTCATCCGATCAACTTGGGATATAACAAATGTTTGGTGACGAGGACTCAAAATTTCAAATCAACATGAGAATTTTACTATAGATTCTTTCCCAGAGAATTTGCACAAAGAGTTACATGCCTTGTCCGTTAAGACAAAAGTGCCCTTTTCTGAATTAAACATGGTGAACAACTGAAACGGACATGCAATTATTACTGTTATCAGACAATGAATAAATGACTTAATTTCCCCTATAAAGAATAATATCTTAAAATACAATCGAATTACGTCCCTTGCTCGCTAGTACATTTGTTTGTTTTTGCCCATTCTAAAAACATGGACTAATAATTTTAAAAAGCAATAATTAAAATTATCATAAAACCTGAAAAATGTAGAAGGAACCTTATGCATTTTTATTGTGAATTTACACCGAAAAGATCTAATATATTACCTTCAATTGCGGATATAATTGACAGATACATCCGGTTGTAGATAAGGTCAACAAAAGTGACAACCGTAAATAAAGTTAACAAGTTACAACCCAGAAAATCAAAAATGCATTGGTGAAGAGGCATGGCCATGTTGGTCACGTGGGAGTTTTTAGAGTATATAAAGTCTAGAATTTTGACTGAAATAAAAGATTCCCTATGACTCCCGCCGGCTCCTTCGTATGCGGGAACTCTTTCAGACTGCTCTACCGCTTCACATAAAGGTCACCGACGAAAAATACAAATATTAGATTATATTTTTATATACACGAGTTCTTCGTTGATGTCTAATAGCAGTATATATTATATACAATTCGGTGCGCAATGACCCGCTGTGTTGTTTTCTTAACATAGATCGATTTCGAACCATCTAAGAAAAAGCTAGAAGATTGTAGTATAACGACATTTCAAGGAAAGGTAAATTAGCTTTTGGTTTTACCTTCAGTGTATATTACAGAAAAGTTGCTAGTTAAAAAAAAATTAAATGGATCATCATACACTTACAATAATACTCTTTTCCGATTTCTGACTGTAGAGTTGATAAATGTGGCTTGTTCGGTGACGAAAACAGTGAGCAGGGTAGTATGCCTGGCACAGAGCGCATACTTAATGATTAACAGGAAGAAAGAATTCGTTGCCAAATATGTACTTAGATTTTTTTATGTAAGATCTAAGGAAATTATAACGATAGTAGTGATGAGGAACGAGCCACAAACCTTAGAAGCTACATATCAGAGTACCATATCTGAGTTGAAATGAAAACTTCGACTCGTTGAATGCTCGGAATATAAAGACGAGCCTATGGAGATTTTGCCACTCTCAGAAACGAGTACAGATAGAAACTGTGAATTCTACTACATCCAAAAATAAGCGTATGTATAAAGTAAAAGGTATTAAATGAAATTGATAAAGGGGCAAAATATACAACTCACGCCTAGAAAAAGTGTGAGCGTGTTATTAGTTGTTGGAATTGAGGCTAAGAAGGCCTTATTTTGTGAACGACGAACCCCGGGAAACGGCAGAGTTGCGTTCGTGAGGCCCCCCAACGAACGGAAAAAGATGGTACCGACTCACTTACTTCAGAAAAGAAAATCAGTTTATCCTTTGTAAGTAATGCTGTGGGATCAAAGGGTGTTCACTACCCGAATTTACCTGGGTTGAACAGATAGATATTCACCAAGAACAAGTATTGATCTGGAAGCAGGTTAAGGATTCTTAGTTAAGTAAGAAGAGAACTCTGGTCATCTTAGGATATTAGGAGTCACAGGTGCATTTTTAGGCTTAGGTGGCAGTTACGAACTGCAAGTGATATATCTAAACCTCCAAGCAAACCGTATGCCCACCATTAACAGATATAATTGGGCCCTTAGATAATTATATTTTGTTTAATTTTTTTTCAATCAAACTTTGAACGACATATACTGCAGATAATGGCAGCTTTTCTCTGTTCAGATATAGTATATTTGAAATTAAAAGTTTTTTGGGTAACGTTAAACTCGAGAAGAGTCACGCAGTCCAAACAATGTAAATAGTGTAAATAATTACAATACCTCATCTCAGGAATATAGAGAGATATTGTAGGTGAATATGGCAACAAAGATGAGGACAACAGTCCAAACAATGTAAATAGTGTAAATAGTTAAAATACCTCATCTCAGAAATATAGACAGATATTGAAGGTGAATATGGCAACAAAGATGAAGACAACAGTCCAAACAATGTAAATAGTGTAAATAATTACAATACCTCATCTCAGAAATATAGACAGATATTGAAGGTGAATATGGCAACAAAGATGAGGACAACAGTCCAAACAATGTAAATAGTGTAAATAATTACAATACCTCATCTCAGAAATATAGACAGATATTGAAGGTGAATATGGCAACAAAGATGAGGACAACAGTCCGAACAATGTAAATAGTGTAAATAATTACAATACCTCATCTCAGAAATATAGACAGATATTGAAGGTGAATATGGCAACAAAGATGAGGACAACAGTCCAAACAATGTAAATAGTGTAAATAATTACAATACCTCATCTCAGAAATATAGACAGATATTGTAGGTGAATATGGCAACAAAGATGAAGACAAGAGTCCAAACAATGTAAATAGTGTAAATAGTTACAATACCTCATCTCAGAAATATAGACAGATATTGAAGGTGAATATGGCAACAAAGATGAGGACAACAGTCCAAACAATGTAAATAGTGTAAATAGTTACAATACCTCATCTCAGAAATATAGACAGATATTGAAGGTGAATATGGCAACAAAGATGAGGACAACAGTCCGAACAATGTAAATAGTGTAAATAGTTACAATACCTCATCTCAGAAATATAGACAGATATTGAAGGTGAATATGGCAACAAAGATGAGGACAACAGTCCGAACAATGTAAATAGTGTAAATAATTACAATACCTCATCTCAGAAATATAGACAGATATTGAAGGTGAATATGGCAACAAAGATGAGGACAACAGTCCAAACAATGTAAATAGTGTAAATAATTACAATACCTCATCTCAGAAATATAGACAGATATTGAAGGTGAATATGGCAACAAAGATGAGGACAACAGTCCAAACAATGTAAATAGTGTAAATAATTACAATACCTCATCTCAGAAATATAGACAGATATTGAAGGTGAATATGGCAACAAAGATGAGGACAACAGTCCGAACAATGTAAATAGTGTAAATAATTACAATACCTCATCTCAGAAATATAGACAGATATTGAAGGTGAATATGGCAACAAAGATGAGGACAACAGTCCAAACAATGTAAATAGTGTAAATAATTACAATACCTCATCTCAGAAATATAGACAGATATTGTAGGTGAATATGGCAACAAAGATGAAGACAAGAGTCCAAACAATGTAAATAGTGTAAATAATTACAATACCTCATCTCAGGAATATAGACAGATATTGAAGGTGAATATGGCAACAAAGATGAAGACAACAGTCCGAACAATGTAAATAGTGTAAATAATTACAATACCTCATCTCAGAAATATTAACAGATATTGAAGGTGAATATGGCAAGAAAGATGAGGCAACAGTCCGAACAATGTAAATAGTGTAAATAATTACAATACCTCATCTCAGAAATATAAACAGATATTAAAGGTGGATATGGCAACAAAGATGAGGACAAGAGTCTGAACAATGTAAATAGTGTAAATAATTTCAATTCATTGATTCAGAAATATACATATTTTTAATTTTCAATATTTATGACTGAAGTTTGTTTAACATTAGATATAGATATTGTCGTCATTGTTCATTTTTCGCTTTTTTTTTTTTTTGAAAATCAACCTTGCAATCGGAACTAAGGCTGGAATTTGATATAGCAAGTATTGTCTCTGTTAGATAATTTCATAGCTTTTGCCAATCTTTGATCATTTTCTTTAGAAGGTCGCTTTAAAACGTGAAGAAATACCTAATTTCTGCATGTTTTTGGTTACAGATGACTGTAAAACTTTATTCAAAAATAAATATAAATGATGTTTCTGATTTTGCATTAGATACATTGAATGTAAATATAGTCAAACATGTCTTTTCTTTTAATCATTTCACCCCAAGCAAGGCATTCCACTGCCACTATTGCGCATGGGGTTATATAGGAGGAAAGTGATGAGAAAGAGTGGTTAAATATCGGAAATGTCAGAAGGAGGGTGATAGATGGGTAAGGATACCTAGAATGAGGGTTGGGTAGATGGGAAGAGTGTTTGAAAGAATGGATGCGAGTTAGTGTGTTAGGAGGTGTCATTACATTTAAACTCCTGGAGATTGTAGCCGTCGGGGAAGCAATCATGTGAAAGGGAATTCCACAGTCGGAAAGTGCGAGAAAAGAAACTGTTGGAGTAGAAATTGCGGTTACATTTTATCGGTTTCATTGTAAAAGGGTGGGACCTAGTTGCTAATCTAGTATCTCGTGCAAATTCGTACCTAGAGGGCACCAGTGATCTAAGTTCATCGGAGCAGAAGCCGTGAAAATATTTATAGAAGAGACACAGGGAAGCCACGTCGCGCCGGTGGGAGAGAGACTGCAGCCGGTCTGCCAAGTAGGTATCGATCACATTACAAACTCTCCGTTACCTTAATAGGGGTTTCCACCCTGTGTCATAGTGAGACAGAGAGCAACTGCAATTAATAAGTAGTTCACCGCACCTGAAAATCTGCCGGATATAGTTTATCATCATAACCAGGAAAATAGAAATAGGTGTGAATAATACACATGAACTGTAGATATAAAATGCAACTTCACGTCTTAAGTTTTTAACTTCACGTCCCACCGAATATAATTGTGTGTGTGTGTATACATATAGCTGTTTATCGAGAAAATGCTTTTTAAAATATCTGTTTTGTTTAGTAAACTACGCTGTCAACTTAATTTTAAACGAACGAGAAATTTGCTCTACAAATATTACCAAAATGATATCCAAAAACTTAGTAAACACTACTTATAACAATATTGGTTTCAGTAACCAACAGCCGAAAGTGTCAAAAATAACAATCAAAAACTCGTTAAACGTTATTCATAACATAATATTGATTCAATCGACTCAGTAAGAGAAATTGCCAAAAATAAAACCCGAAAATTCAGTAATCCTTATTTATAACAATATTGCTCCAATCAACTCATCAGGAGAAACTGTCAAATGTAAAGCTCCAAAACTCAGTAAACACTATAAAAATATAGGTCCAATCAACTCAGCAGGCGAAATTGCCAAAAATAACACCCGAAAACTTAGTAAACATTATTTATAACAATACAGGTTTAATCGAATCAGTAGACGAAATTAACAAATATTATAACTCGAAATTATATAGCTATATTGGTTTAATCAACTCAGCACGAAAAGAAAAACACGCACTTACACATACGATATGATAAAAAAATAATAATGGTTCGTGAGTAAAAGATATAAAGAGAACTTTCTAGTTTCACGTTTTCGTGAGGCTCAGACTCCAAATTCAAAGAATTCCTCCTCGACTATCTTCCTCTGTTTTCAGTCTTCGCGAAGACAATGACTTTGTTTGTTATCGAAATTTCAAAATCATAGATCTTTGAAAATACAAGGAAATCCAGATTTTTAAAAAAATGTGTTTATCTGCAAGAGTATAGAAAACCATATTTTTTCCTATCCATCTCAACTTCTCGTTCTCTCTGTTTTTTATGACTTGGAATGAACGCTCCTTAAAAAAAAAACTATTTCAATTACTACGTTTCAGTCAAATCATGAGGAAAAATAACAACGGCAGAGACATAAACACTATTGTAAATGGCTATAAAAGTAGCCGAAAACGCCTGGGACGATAAAAATGATGTACAATTTTTTATATACCTTATCTCTAACAAAACGGTGAAATGTTAGGATGCTGGTGAAGCTTAATAAATGTATTAATCAAATCTGCATTGTTAGCCATATTTAATTAAAGATAATTGTCTATACTTCTGAGATGAGGTAGTATGTACATTATTTACACTGTTCGAACTATTATCCTCATCGTTATTGTCATGTTTAAAAGGAGATAACTTTATGACATCTAGAAGTAGTAACCCACAAGGAATGAAAATCATATACACCAGTGATCGAAGTAAAGAGTTCCGTTCCAAATTTTCAGCACCTGAAGAACGCCGGAGCTTACAACGTTCGAAACGGCGTAAACATGAAAACAAATATGAAGGCAATAATCCGAACAGCATAAATAATGTCAATAAAAGATGTTTGAAATAAAGATTTCTACCCAGGCAAACACTGGTATGAACATCACCCAGCACCGGTTACAGAAATAGAAGATGTAACCATTCTATGGGATTACACCATCTACACAGACAGAAAAATTGAAGCAAACAGGCCAGACATTATTGTTAAAAACCAGAAGGAGAAAACTTGTCTATTAATTGATATGGCTTGTCCAGCGGATTGTAACATAGCAATCAAGGAATTTGAAAAACTGTCAAAATATAAAGACCTGGAAATTGAAATAGAAAAAATGTGGAAATTGAAAACAAGAGTTGTGCCAGTGATAGTAGGTGCACTTGGAATGATAAAAAATGGAACAAAACAACACATTGAAAGAATCCCTGGAAACCCCAGCTTAAGAGATATACAAAAAATTGTCTTATTAAGTACAGCCCACACACTAAGGAAAACTTTATCTATGTAATGCTGGAGATGATAGGGAAGATAGAAAACCATGAAATGGAGCCATAACAACACGCCACTACCTGCCTTAGGTCTCCCCGCAGACTTGGTTGGTAGTGAGACCAAAGCAGAAATCGAAATATGATGAAAAATGACATAAAAATAATAATAAATCTTTTAACAAGAAACTTTCAAGCAAATATTATACATAATAATGTGGATCCAAAATGCAGGTTCTGTGATAAATACCAAGAAACAATAGACGATTTAATCTCAGGCTGTTCTGTACTTGCCCCAAATGAATACAAAAAAATGTCACAATAGAGTGGGGCAATATTTACATTGGACAATGTGAAAACACTATCGAAAATATGTAAACAAACACGGGCATGAACATCACCCAACACCGGTTACAAAAATAGAAGATGTAACCATTCTGTGGGATTGCACCATCTACACAGACAGGAAAATAGAAGTAAATAGACCGGACATTATTGTTAAAAACCAAAAAGAAAAAACTTACCTATTAATTGATATGGCTTGTCCAGCGGATTGTAACATAACAACCAAGGAATTTGAAAAACTGTCAAAATATAAAAACCTGAAATAGAAAAAATGTGGACATTGAAAACAAGAATCGTGCCAGTGATAGTGGGTGCACTTGGAATGATAAAAAATGGAACAAAACAACACATTGAAAGAAACCCTAGAAACCTCAGCTTAAGAGATATACAAAAAGTTGTCTTGTTAAGTACAGCCCACACACAAAGGAGAACTTTGTCTATGTAGCGCTAGGGATGTTAGGGAAGATAGAAAAAAACATGAAATGGAGCCATAATAACACACCACGACCTGCCTTACGTTTACCTGCAGACTTGGTAGGTAGTGCCACCAAAGCAGAAATAAAATTATGATGAAAGATGAAATAATAATAATAATAATAATAATAACATTAATAATGTTAATAATAATATTTTTCTATATGCGACCACCCCTAGTGCCATCAAAAACTGGTCGCATACGGCAAGCGGTCGCTCACTAAAGGCTCATAGTCATGACCTATTTACGCCAGGAACATATATTCCACTCATCAGAATGTACATACAGTGGAACCTGTCGTATGCGACCACTCCTAGTGCCATCAAAAACTGGTCGGATACGGCAAGCGGTCGCTCACTAAAGGCTCATAGTCATGACCTATTTACGCCAGGAACATATATTCCACTCATCAGAATGTACATACAGTGGAACCTGTCGTATGCGACCAGCATTATTATCATTAAACTGGTCGCATACGGCAAATGGTCGCTCACTAAAGGCTCATAGTCATGACCTATTTACGCCAGGAACATATATTCCACTCATCAGAATATACATACAGTGGAACCTGTCGTATGCGGCCACCACTATTACCATAAAACTGGTCGCATACGGTAGGCGGTCGCTCACTAAAGGCTCATAGTCATGACCTATTTACGCCAGGAACGTATATTCCACTCATCAAATTGTACATATTAGAATTTTACTATGTAATCTGGTAATGAATAAATGAGAAGATAAGAAAATCGTCTAAATTGAAAGAAACTTATTCAGCAAACATCATCTTTCAATTTAAAAAAGCTTATTAACAACGGTCAATAAGAGACCAAATTGTTTATTCACAAAAATATTTATTAAGTAGCCTTTAAAAACAGTCAGTAATTGCTTTCCTTTTCGTGCTTGTACTAACACTAGCCATTTCTTATAAAATATGTAGGTTGGAAAAATTCGCGACGTATACGGTTTCAGTTTTTTTTAGAAGTGAGTGATAGCAAAAGAGAATCTGCGATAATACATGAAAAAAATAAAACATAATGACACCGATCTTGGGTGGAGGTAGAGAAACAGGGAAATAGAGATAGATATACCCAGATAGAAATAGAGTAGATAGATACACAAAAAAGGAACGAAATAGATAAACATTTGAAACATTTGTGATTTTCCCAATTCCTGAATTTATCCAAGTCAGTCCAGAGACTGCGATAAATCACTTGAACATGTCAAATGCAATACATGTTGCACAAAACAGCCATGTTTGACCATGAGATGAACTCAGGCAATGTACATTTCAACAAGAAATAACAGTTTGATACAACACTACAATAATAAAACAATGAGGAAGTGTTCCTGACTTTATCAAATCAAAATGAAATAGATTAGTCATTTATTTTCTCCTAATTTAGAAGTTGGCAGTGTACGACCAAAATGGATTTTTTTAAAGCGGTCACTTGATCAGTGATTTTTACTCGTTTATGTTAGTCGCTGGTTGCGTTCTGCAGGTGGTCGCTCACTAAGGATCAATTAACATGAGCAAGTCGTCCGTGCATAGAAAAATGATCGTTAACACAAGTGATCTCTGACTAACATGGTCGCATACGGCAGGTTCCACTATATCTAGAAATTTTTAAAATTTAGAAAAAACGCAGTTCTTACCGTATTCAGTCCATTAAGTGGGGGTTAACCAATAAAAATTAAGTCAATGATGGGCAGAGGAATGTGTTAAGAGGGTACAGATATCGTGAAAAACTTGATGTTTTTTGTGAGTGAGTCATGAAATATTTGAGTGTATGCAATTGTATTATGACATGTCGGCAATTGTATCAGATGTTTTTTTGGAACTGTTACGAATTTATTTATTAATATAATTTTATGTTTTTGATACGTAAAGGGATGGTATTATTAAGAACGGAAGCGTATTGAAAAATAATGTTTTTCCAACATATGTAGACAACATAGTACGTAATATATCAGTTAATTAAAACAGGAGAGACTGGACATATTAATGCAAGAGGTAAGATTTGTATTTTGAGATCTAGTTATATTATAGTAGAAAATAAATTAACTAGACTTTGTTGTATATAAGACGATGAAAGCAGATGGAAGTTAACTACTTGAGTGTGTTTAACAGGTTTAATTTAGGGAATTAAAAAGATAGGCCATGTAAATCTGATGTAATGAATATGTAATGAATATCCATACACCTTGGTTCCCCCTCACAGTAATATGATTAGCTGGTGTCAGCCATAAATACAGACAAAGGCGAGAACGCATAGCGGTCTACAGGTCGACCGCTAGAGGTCTACTACTATAAGTCTACGGCTAGTGACTACGCCTACGTCTCAGGATAGTGTATACGACGAGTACCGTCCATTACGTTTAAGTTATAAATTGTTCTACTCGGTTGCATTTGCTTAAACCGCTTAACCACCTCGAATGATACATATATATCTCTTTCCGGAATATATCAAAATCTTTACATGAGCCATGTTTTCTGCGTTTACAAAAAAATTCAAATTATTCATTTTCCAGTAAATTATTTAAAATATTCAAACTATTAAGTTCATAGTAATTTGTTGTATACTATGTTTTCTATTATTAACACTTATAATAAAGATATTTTTTTTTTTTTTTAATCATCTCACCCCAAGCAAGGCGGTAATGCCACTGATGCGCAGGGGGCTACGTAAGAGTGAAAAGATTGGAAAAGAGAAAAACCGGAAACCGCATCCTAAACAGGAAACAAGGGATGAGCCTCTTCACCTGTTCAATAGACGTGGGTGGAGTGTGAACCGGGCGATAGTTTATATATATTATATATATATTATAATATTAACATCTTTTTCGGCCGTATTCAATAAAAAATGCTCAAAAGAAATGTTGCGACCTATGTATACATATATATATATATATATATATATATAATGATAATAATAACTACTTAGGCTCTGTATGAATACACTCCGTAAATTTATGCCAATATAAACCTTCGAAAAAACCATTAACAAACAGAACCTAAATCCGTTACAATCCGGCGTACTAAGTCGTCGGATAAATGGGGAGAAAAAAAAGAAACCAGCGGAACAAGAACAAAACATTCAAGATTCCGCAGTAAAGAAAAAAAAACCCAAACGGAACCAAACACAAGAAAAGGTGCTCAATACGAAAGTACTAAAATACAATAGTAGAGCAAAAACACACGAAAAATCTAAAGTGAGTCAAAACCTACCACGGTTTGACACTACGGATCGTTAGGGAAAAGGCTTTTCGATCCGTAGTGTGAAACCGCGGTAGGTTTTGACTCACTTTAGATTTTTCGTGTATATATATATATATATATATTATACTTCATATATATATCTGTGATACAGCAAAACAGATCTGTCTGCGGATGACTATATATATATATATATTATATATATATATATAATATATATATATATATCAGTTAAGTGCCATACGTGATACACGCTTGGGCGAATCTGTCTCTTTCGAGACATGACTGACTGGGCAGAAGATTATCCCGCAGAAGGTTGCCATTGCTTTCTGCGATAGACTGGTTGCCGGCCAAGGCTATAGAACCCAATCTGTCCTATTATTTAACCCATAACTGGAGATTATTACCTTTCCCAAGGGTATTTGCGCGTAAGTGAATGCAAGGAATTCAACTGGAATTCGAACTCGGTTCCCAGATTTCTCGTTCCGAGCCGATATCCACTGCGCCACAACACGAGCTAAATCTAAAAGTGAGCCAAAAGCCGACTGCGGTTTCACTCGCCGGATCGTCAGGACTTAATAATTTTAGTCATTATTAGTGATACTGTTTTCTTGGTACGTTTTACAATAATATATATATATATATATATATATATATATATATATATATATATATATATATATATATATATATCACCCGGTTTCACACTAAATCCTTTTTTTGAACAGTTGTAGATGTGCATTCCTTGTTTCTAGTTTCTTGTTTCTTCTTTTAAAATAGAAAAACTAAACCAGCAAATCAAAAAACACCCAAACCTATCAGCATCTTCTTCGCAACCATACGAGGTATACGTACTAACCTTTACAGCGTAGAATCATTTCTCCAAATAAACTCATCAGACATCTTAAACCTCCGTGAAACTAATCATGACCCTTCTATCCCCTGTTCTGAGTTTTACGTGACTCGTTACCTTCCCCTCTTCAGGAATGATTAAGTTAACATTTCCTTCTACTCCAACTTTACCCAGGAAACTCAAACCAGCAGAATATCCTATTACTACCAAAGAGCAGACTTGGATTCGTTTCGCGATTTTCAGAGTGACGTCCCTTGGAAAAATGTTTTTAGTCTTCCTGCTGAAGACTGTGCATCCGAGGTCTCCTCTTGGGTTAAGGTTGGCATCGATGCTTTCATCCCAACCAGGAAGTTGCGGCTTAATTCCTATTCGTCCCCCTGGTTCTCGACTGCTTGCTCGGCCGCCATTGCACACCGAAATAACTTCTTCCCGTTTTATAGGAGCTACACGTCGGACCATAACAGGCGCCTTTTTGCCTCTGCTCCTAATGAGTGAAAAAAGATACTCAAGTAAGCTAAGTTGCTGTTTGCTGCCAGAATGAAGCAGCCTATAGCATCCCGTAAGTTCAGTTCCAAAAACTACTGGCGGTTCTGTAAAAGTGTGCTAAACAACAGGAAACCCTCAATACATGTCCTAATCAATGAATTTGAGGTCCTCACCTTTTCAGCGGACAAGGCTCGCAAATTCTTAAACAATTCGACACTAGTTTTGGCTTCCCACCTAGAACTAAGGCCCAAATGAATGACGTCCGCATTACCTCTTCGCTGGTCTCTAGCGTAATCTAAAAGCTTGACCCTCATAAACCGAGCGGACGTGACAGAATCCCAATCATAGTTTTGAAGAAATGTGCCCCTGAACTCTCCTCTGTCCTCTCTAAACTCTACAACTACTGTCTATCTGCTTCCTGCTTTCCTGCCTGTTGGAAGTCTTCCTATGTAGTTTTTATATTTAGGAATACTGCAGAACCCTCGGATCCCGCTAATTTCGGCCCCATCAGTCTCATACAGATTTTTGCCAAAGTGTTCGAAGCTATTATCAACGCCGAAGTGGTTCAGTATCTCACGGGCTACAGACTCTTTTCGGACAAACAGTATGGTTTCCGTTTCGCCAGGTCTACTGCTGATAAGCTAACGACCATTACTGAGTATATATACAAGGCTCTTGACAAGAATGGCTATTTCCAAAGCGTTTGATAGAGTTTGGCATGTTGGCCTTCTACGCAAGCTGCGCAGCTATGGTATAACTGGAAAATTGTTTGAACTAATCCAATCATTTCTCTCAAATCGAAAAATGAAGGTCGTATTGAACGGAGATGCCCCCCCCCAATACTGTCATACGAACCCGAGTAGTCCCCAAGGCTCTATTTTAGGTCCAACGCTTTTCCTGATCTACATTAACGATCTCCTCGATGTAATAAGATCCCAACCTACCGGTCTAATGTAGAGAAATTCAACTAAAAAAAAAGATTTTGTCGTCAAGAGGAATGGAACATATGTCACCTTTTCTATCAGGGAAACCGTTTCTCCAAGCTAAAGTAGCCTTTAGTAATTTTGTCGCTAAGGCCGCATTGAAAATCACGTTTTTACGATTGAAGAAATCTACATTACGTTGGTTAATCTCTGAATAGATATATCGAAGCTTCCGTTTCGTATCTGAAACATAAATAAAAGTCGTTTTTATATGGATCTTATACATCATTTGTTCTTACTATACTAATGTGCGTTGTGATACAATGGATATTTACGCTCTCGCACCCAGATTGAGCGCGCTGGAAGAATGGTAGACGTTGAAAAAACAGTGGCTATTCTAGCATCTACGCATCGCTCATTCAGTAATGAATTAGAGCCTTCTGGCTACTGACAAATGATACATCATACGCTAAAAGTCTGCCACCTTCTACCGAGTGCCCATAGCTCAGAGGTAGAATCGCTGACTGACGTCAATACTGTCGGGTTTCAATCCTGGGTTAAAAGCAATTGGATGTCTAACCGTACTGATGAGCCGTGATACAGCGAAACAGATCTGTCTGCGGATGACTATAGATAGATAGATAGATAGATAGATAGATACGAAAAGACTGAGATAGATAGATAGATAGATAGATAGATAGATAGATAGATATGAACAGACTGAGATAGATAGATAGATAGATAGATAGATAGATAGATAGATAGATAGATAATGAACAGACTGAGATAGATAGATAGATAATGAACAGACTGAGATAGATAGATAGATAATGAACAGACTGAGATAGATAGATAGATAGATAGATAGATAGATAGATAGATAGATAGATAGATATCGAAAAGAAAATTCAACATATAATTAAACGGTTAGAAATCTAGGATTTATTTCAGCAGTTATAAAAATTACAAACTGCTTCTTCAAACACGAAAAATTAAAATGTTACCTTTAACTCAGAATATCCAAAAAAAAAACATTTGCGCAGAGAGGAAACGTGGTTAGGTGATGGGTAGACGTTTATACAGTTAAACAGTGAAGCAACATACCGGAAATATCAGAAAAATATAGAACACATACACACAAAAAAATCTTTAATTTTTTAAATAAAATATCGCTCTAAACAAGGCAGATAACTGCCACTGTGGCGAAGGGGGTTACATAAAAATTATGAGAAAGAGTGACAGTTTATAGGGGGTGTCAGAAAGTGGGTAAACGAAGGATGAGAACAATTATGTGAGTGGAGTGGACGAAGAAAGAAGCATGAGAGAGAGAGGATGCAAGTCAGTGAGATAGAAGATGAGTATTGACTTAACAATTGAATTCTTGGAGGTTGTAGCTGTCGGGGAAGCAAGTAATCGGAAGGGAATTCTACAGTGCGAGAAAAGAAGCTGTTGGAGTAGAATTTGCGTTTATATTTTATTGGTTTCACACTAAAAGGTTAGGATCTAGTTGCTAAACTTGTGGCTCGAGTAAATTTATATATAGTGAGCACCAGTGAGCTAAGCTCATCGGAGCAGAAGCCATGAAAGTATTTGTAGAGAAGACACAGGGAAGCCATATTACGCCGGTGAGAAAGTGAGTGTATCTGTGCTGCCAAGTCGGGATCGATCATATTACAGATTCTCCGTTGGATTTTGTCAAGGACCCCTAGGTGGATAACAGGGGCACCAGACCAGATATGGCAGCAGTAATCAATGCACAGGCGGATGATTGATTTATATATATACAGGATTGTTTCTAAAATGAGAAATCGGAGAGAAAAGTTCGAATTCAAGTTTTTCGTTGCATTCCCTTACTCGCATATACCCTTGGGGAATGTATTAATCCATCTGTTATCCCTCATCTCCCTCCAGCAATGGGTTCAATAACATACAAATTAAGTTCTGTAGCCTTGGTTGGAAACCAGTCTACCGTATAAAGAAAAGATAACTTACTACGAGAAAGTTTTCTGTCTAGTAAGTCATGGAGCGAAAGAAATATGATCACAAAAGTAATGTCATATATACAACATAATGATGATCCACGTATACTGTCTTAATATATACTAGCAGTATAGCCCGGCATTGCTCGGGTGTAATGAAAGCTTTAAAACTAATCCATGGTCCTGGAGCTCAGACTCTTTGGACGTTGACACGAAAGACTAAAAAGCAATAGTTGTTTCCAGTTAAAGCGAAACCGTAGACTGAAAGAAAAATGAATGGATGTAAGTCAAATCTTGATTTCCTGGTATCGATATCAAATAAGTTTTTCGTCGTAAGCTAAATTTTGAAGGCTGAATAAGTCCTCTGAGTAAATGGTATCATAGCTGAGACTAAGAACTACAATTATACCTACTTAGAGTCAAACCCGAAGCAAAAACTAAAATAAAAGGGCTGAAAAAAATACAGATATACAGTCTGATAAATCGACACACACACAAACATCATGCCTTTTATATATATATATATATATATATATATATAATCAATTTTCGGCACTATTGTACGACTTGCAACCTTGAAACTTCTCAATATCGTTTCTTATGTCTTTCTCTATGAGTGTATCAAATTTGATTAAAATCGCACTACTCCTTCTATAACCCGATTTTTTCGATTATCGATTTTCGATATTTATCGGGGGTACCTCGACACAAAACCTAGCTAAGAACACTCGCAGACGCTTATAATACAACTGTGTAAATTTCCAAGAAAATTGGTTCAGCTGTTTCGGAGTCTATAGGTAACGGGGACACACACACACACACACACACACACACACACACACACACACACACACACACACACACACAGTTCCATTTATAAATAAGTTTAGATTTAGATAGGAAAAACTACTAAACAGTTGTAAGTTTAAATATGTATTTTTTGACAGTATTTATATCATTTCTATTATTATATATATATATGTATTTGATATTTCAGACTGGCCTCGGCCTTTCATCAGAAACAAATAATGTTAAAATTTAAACTAGAAGCGTTCGTCGCGAGAGCGTTCGTCAAGAAATGTTTACATCACGTGACGTAGAAAGCGATAGAGATTTTTAATATTTTGTAACGTAACCCTATCTCTAATAATACTTTTAAATGTTGTTTTAAAGAAGAAAAAAATTTAAGTGTATGTAAAAAAATGTTTAACTATTGAAATATTTATAAAGATTCAAAACACCTAATTCCCTATTTAACCCTAGCCTGTATGTATTTAATTTTAAAATCCAATATTTTTCTTTCTTTCTGCGTGAGTATGTAGAACTAAAATCAGAATCTATTAGTAAACATTTGCAGTTTTCTAATGTGTGTTCTGCTTGATTGAAGTGTTTAGCTATGGGGGAATAACGGTTGTTTTGGCGTATGCTTAGTTTATGATTATTGAAACGGAATCTAAAACTGTTTCCAGATTCACTAATATATCGACTATTTGTACATATTGAACAGAAGAGAAAATATATTATATTTTGGCTGTCACAGGTGAGGCGTGGTGGGTGTAATTTGATGTTAGTGTTGGGTAGAGAAAATATTTTAAACTTACAACTTTTTTTAAATTGAAACTTACAAGTTTTTAAATTCAAACTTGCAACATGTTAAATTAAATTTTTAAAACTTACAACTTTTTAGTAGTTTTCCCTATATATATATATATATATATATATATATATATATATATATACTGTTCAATATGTACAAATAGTCGATATATATATATATATATATATATATATATATATATATATATATATATAGGGAGTGAGAACAAGTGACCCTGAAGAAAGAAAACATTACAATAATTCCCTCATGAAAATTCAAAATTTGTTCTCCTACGAGACTAGACTCTGAATTGGAATATAAGAAGATTAGGAAATTTTATTCTCATAAAGTCTTAGGGCCATTTAAGTCGCCGGTATATTTGAAGGTTACTTGGATTGGGGATAAGAGCCAATGTTTAGTTAAGCAAATCGATAATTGTTTTCTATCTGTTGTTCTGCGTTGTATTTTTTGTACTAGGTCTGCTTTATCGTAGTTTTGTAAGGATGGCTTTTACCCTACATCAAACTAAATAATTTGATGTATGAATTTAATTTTCAGTGTGATGCTGGTTATGTGGAACGTACCAACTTACATTTAGAAACGAGGATTAATCAGCATGTGCCTTCGAAAATATGACTTGGTAAAATAAAAAACGTGTTCCTTCTAGAAATATGGGATCGGCTATCGATCAACATCTAGTAGAAAACATAGCATGTACCTATAAAAAGGACTGGTTTAAAATTATACATAGAACTGGTTCCAATAATCATTTGAAGATTTTAAAATCAGTCTTTATTTCATTACGGAAACTCTCTCTGTCGACAGAAAATTTTTCTTAAGTCTCTGAATGTATTGGAGGATATTTTATTTTAATTCTCTATATTTAATTACTTACACGTGAATTCCTCTCCCCTCGTTATAAGTATATATATATATATATATATATATATATAGATAGATATGTATTTTTATTTTATTGCGTTTTCCTGTTTTGCTCTTCATTTTCATCGTTACTGTTCTTTTCGTTTAATTCATTTTCCAACGATTTTTCTCTTAATGGGATGTTAGACGAAAGAACATTTGAGACTATAAATAAATTCCTTGTTCTAAAATATCATATATATATATATATATATATATATATATTGTTATGTCGCCAAGTATGAATGAATAACTCAATAACAGAATCAGAATATAAGTTGTATTCCGCGGAAAGACGGTTAGTATGTACAGAAGTGATTAGTAATATTTACAATAGAAAAGATACAAGAGTCCAATCCGTCGTAAGACGTGTGTATACGTGATTACTTCCGGTACGCCACCGGAAGTGTGACTAACTCTCGCACTGACTCTCAAGTGACTCTCTACGACTCCGTACGACTCTGTACGAACCCATACGACTCTGTACGACTCATTATTGAGTTGTCCCTCCCAGTAAGGGCAACATGTGACACATGGTCAGTTTGGACTGGGATTTCCGGGCTATATGGCCCAGCCCAAAAATATCTGTCTATTTTTGCCCAGTCATGTCTCTACCCTTCGGCGGAACTACGACTGGGTTACTGCTCTCTGCTCGGAAGCAGAGAGCGCCCCCCGCCCGAAGGCAGAGTGCTGACAGTGTCGTAGAGTCGTCCAGCGACTCTGTACGACTCATTATTGAGTTGTCCCTCCCAGTAAGGGCAACATGTGACACATGGTCAGTTTGGACTGGCATTTCCGGGCTATATGGCCCAGACCAAAAATATCTGTCTATTTTTGCCCAGTCATGTCTCTACCCTTCGGCGGAACTACGACTGGGTTACTGCTCTCTGCTCGGAAGCAGAGAGCGCCCCCCGCCCGAAGGCAGAGTGCTGACAGTGTCGTAGAGTCGTCCAGCGACTCTGTACGACTCATTATTGAGTTGTCCCTCCCAGTAAGGGCAACATGTGACACATGGTCAGTTTGGACTGGCATTTCCGGGCTATATGGCCCAGACCAAAAATATCTGTCTATTTTAGCCTAGTCGTGCCTCTACCCTTCGGCGGAACCACGACTGGGTTACTGCTCTCTGCTCGGAAGCAGAGAGCGACCCCCCCCCGCCCGAAGCCAGAGAGCTGACAGTGTCGTAGAGTCGTCCAGCGACTCTGTACGACTCTCCCTGTAGAGAATCCACCATTGCTATATATAGCAATGGGAACAGTCCATTATGTAGTCAAATAGGAGCGGCGCCCCTACACATATATATATATATATATATATATATATATATATAAATTAAATAGTATTTATTCAAAGATGTTGTATGTACATTTCAACATGAAATCTCCACAGGGGATAACGCATCACCTCAGCAAAGAAAAAAAATCCTATATATATAGTGTATGTGTGGATGGGTTGATAGGTTTGTATTATATTAGTTAAACGTTATTTCACTGAAAGCCCTGTCTGAGTAAACGCCCCGTTTCTTTATTAAACAATATATTTCGATTTAAAAATGTCGTACGAATAAAAAGAGTAACAATTTATTCAGAAGGAAAATTCTCGAGAGCGTCATCCAGTCTTGCTAAATATCAATATACAGATATATATATTTATATGAATATTTATTTTAACTTGATTCGCTCTTTCTTTGCTCTTTATCTTCGTCGATACTGTTCTTTTCGTTTAACTCATATTCCAACTATTTTTCTACTGATGAGATGTTAGATGAAAGGGTCTTTCAGACAAACAATAAATTCTATGTTTTTTAGTTTTGTTTAACGGCAACACCTTCTTGTGGAGAATTTAATTCCAAAAAGGTCGGGTTTTAAGGTATTTTTTTTTAATGTTCGGTTATACTGAGAAGGTTGATTTAGTCAGATTTTAATGAATTTTATATTTGTTTTTAATTTTTTTTATTTTAGAAAACTAAAAATGTGTTCTAGTTTTGTATTCAAAAATGTTTTGCTGAGATTAATTTTTTCCTTCAAAAATGTGTTATAGTAATATTTCTTTTCTCAATAAATGTACTGTTGGTAATATTTTTCATTAAAAATGTATATTTTTCTTTAAAAGTCTATTTGTATGTATGTATTTCTATAAAAGTCTATTTTTATACTTTCATAGTGTTTTGACCCATTTTGGGAGTTAACTATTTGCCCATAGCTTAAACCCTAACAGGTGTTACCACTCCGTATCTTGGTAGATCTGGGAACAACAGCAATTAAAAGTTGCTTCAATGCTCCTCAAAATCTCCCAATTAGAGGCCTTGCTGCCGGATGCAGTTTACCGTCATGCCCAGGACCTCCTTGTTCTAAATTAGCATACCGATTTTCTATTTGTACTGTGAAAAAGTATTAGGACAAGAACTATTTCATCTTTTATGAGGCATCAAAATAATTGCGACAATTTACCAATCGCACCGAGTATATATACAGTACTGTGCAAAAGTATTAGGACAAGAACTATTTCATCTTTTATGAGGCATCAAAATAATTGCGACAATTTACCAATCGCACCTAGTATATATACAGTACTGTGCAAAAGTATTGGGACAAGAACTATTTCATCTTTTATGAGGCATCAAAATAACTTCGACAATTTACCAATCGCACCTAGTATATATACAGTACTGTGCAAAAGTATTGGGACAAGAACTAGTTTATCTTTTATGAGGCATCAAAATAATTGCGACAATTTACCAATCGCACCCAGTATATAGTACAGTACTGTGCAAAAGTATTGGGACAAGAACTATTTCATCTTTTATGAGGCATCAAAATAACTGCGACAATTTACCAATCGCACCTAGTATATATACAGTACTGTGCAAAAGTATTGGGACAAGAACTATTTCATCTTTTATGAGGCATCAAAATAACTGCGACATTTTACCAATCGCACCTAGTATATATACAGTACTGTGCAAAAGTATTGGGACAAGAACTATTTCATCTTTTATGAGGCATCAAAATAACTGCGACAATTTACCAATCGCACCTAGTATATATACAGTACTGTGCAAAAGTATTGGGACAAGAACTATTTCATCTTTTATGAGGCATCAAAATAATTGCGACATTTTACCAATCGCACCTAGTATATATACAGTACTGTGCAAAAGTATTGGGACAAGAACTATTTCATCTTTTATGAGGCATCAAAATAACTGCGACAATTTACCAATCGCACCTAGTATATATACAGTACTGTGCAAAAGTATTGGGACAAGAACTATTTCATCTTTTATGAGGCATCAAAATAATTGCGACATTTTACCAATCGCACCTAGTATATATACAGTACTGTGCAAAAGTATTGGGACAAGAACTATTTCATCTTTTATGAGGCATCAAAATAACTGCGACAATTTACCAATCGCACCTAGTATATATACAGTACTGTGCAAAAGTATTAGGACAAGAACTATTTCATCTTTTATGAGGCATCAAAATAACTGCGACAATTTACCAATCGCACCTAGTATATATACAGTACTGTGCAAAAGTATTGGGACAAGAACTATTTCATCTTTCATGAGGCATCAAAATAAAATTAAACATCACCCCGGTCCCAAAACTTTTACACACTACCGGTAGTTTGCAAAAGTATTAGGACAGGGGTGATTTTTCTAAAAACCTCACTGAAAATCAAATGCAGGGTGAAAAGCCAAACTTTTTAAGAATTATTTAACTAAAAAGGAAGGAAAAGGAAGGCTTCGGAATTGGCCCCAACAAAGCCCTGAACTCAATCATATTGCGCATCTGTAAATTTCAATTTTAAATCTATTATATAGATATATATTATATATTATACAGTACTGTGCAAAAGTATTAGGACAAGAACTATTTTATTTTTTTATGGGGCATCAAAATAAAGTTTAAAATCACCCCTGTCCTAACACTTGTGCACACTACCGTTAGTGTGCAGAAGTATTAGGACTTAATTTAACTTTATTTTATGTTTGTCTAGGTGTATGTTGGACGGTAAGTTTAGTTGATATAAATGTACATGTTTATGTGTGTGTGTGTGTGGAAAAGTCTGTAGATGCCATTTTCATCAAGCATAAACCTAGAGAGATAAGCGTTTCTCGATGAACACACACATACATAATTGTTCACTTTACCATCAAAAATATTCCAAGCACATACATTTAAAAATAATCTATTGCTTAAAGACACGTGGCAGGTATGTTACTGATAAGAACTAACCCTAAGTCATGACATACCAGTACACTGTCCCCCTTTTTTTTTTTTCATTTTTTCGTGGATTTCGAAGAAATAATGAAACAATATAAGTGAAACATTTTAGATTAAGAAATATTTTCTTATTTGTTTTCGCTCTTTATTTTATTACATATATATATATATATATATATATATATATATACTTCAATTTGTATTCGGTTCTGTAGGGTTTGACAGATAGTTGCATCTCAATGTCTACAGTAATGAAACATTGGATTCTGGCATTTATTTCACCGCTAGGTATGAGGCACCTTTTGATGTGAATCTTGTCAAATCCCGGTCAGATCTCGCCCCACTGCCTGTGTGACAAAGGCAGACATATTTATTTCAAAGACAATTAAATGAACTTCGTAAAAAAGTGAATTCATTCAGTACAATGAATTGAAGCGTACAATACTTCGCTTTTTTGCTTAGGATATGACCATAGCTTAATTTCTTTCAATATAAAAAACGCAGACCCCCAAGTCAGACAACTTACTCGAGAGAAATAATCTCTCACGCGGTACAGTTCCATTAAATTTCTTTTTTTTTTTTGTTCGCACGAAAACGAATTATTTAATAAAACATTCTTCAAAGACTTTCTCTTCCAGATGGCTTTTCCATTCAAGACGTAGTCTAGATAACTTCCAATATTTGTAGCACATAAAATGTATTATGAGATACAAAAAATGTATTATGAGATACAAAAAATGTATTATGAGATACAAAAAAATGTATTATGAGAGTACAAAAAATGTATTATGAGATACAAAAAATGTATTATGAGATACAAAAAAATGTATTATGAGATACAAAAAATGTATTATGAGATACAAAAAATGTATTATGAGATACAAAAAAATGTATTATGAGATACAAAAAATGTATTATGAGATACAAAAAAATGTATTATGAGATACAAAAAAATGTATTATGAGATACCAAAAAATGTATTATGAGATACAAAAAAATGTATTATGAGATACAAAAAAATGTATTATGAGATACCAAAAAATGTATTATGAGATACAAAAAAATGTATTGTGAGATACAAAAAAATGTATTATGAGATACAAAAACATGTATTATGAGATACAAAAACATGTATTATGAGATACAAAAAATGTATTATGAGATACAAAAAAATGTATTATGAGATACAAAAACATGTATGATGAGATACCAAAAAATGTATTATGAGATACCAAAAAATGTATTATGAGATACCAAAAAAATGTATTATGAGATACCAAAAAATGTATTATGAGATACAAAAAAATGTATTATGAGATACAAAAACATGTATTCTGAGATACAAAAAAATGTATTATGAGATACAAAAAATGTATTATGAGATACAAAAAAATGTATTATGAGATACAAAAATGTATTATGAGATACAAAAACATGTATTATACAAAAAAATGAGATACAAAAAAATGTATTATGAGATACAAAAAAATGTATTATGAGATACAAAAACATGTATTCTGAGATACAAAAAAATGTATTATGAGATACAAAAATGTATTATGAGATACAAAAAAATGTATTATGAGATACAAAAACATGTATTATGAGATACAAAAAAATGTATTATCAGATACAAAAAAAAAGGGAAGATATGGAAGACCATATTGTCCTCCGTTCTGAAGGGACACGGTACATCAAAGAAAAGAAAACAATCTTTATTTTGTGCAGTTCATATTCTGTTATTCATTTGCTCAAGATCATTAAGTACTTTTCTCGTTGATTTCATTGTTTTTAAGTGTCATATTGTCATATTTTCAAACTTTCCTTAATAGAAACCTCTTAACTACTGCTATTTCCAAGAACTCGGCCGGATTAGAATTAGTAACACCTGCTGGGGCCAAAGCTATCAGCATAATAGAGAATCTATTAAAAAAAATCAAGAGTAACGTTTTATGAATATAATTATCAACAATATATTTACGTGTAAAATGACAAAAACGCATTTTCCTGGCAAGAGGACATTCTGACAGTCAGTTAGGTGCCATACGTGATACAAGCTTGTCCGATCATGTCTCGAAAAAGACATGACTGACTGGACAGAAGATTGTTCCGCAGCAGATTGTCATTAGTTTCTGCGGTAGACTGGTTGCCAGCCAAATCTGTCCTGTTATTTAACCCATAATTGGAGGGAGAGACGGATTAATACCTTTCCCAAGGTTATTTGCAAGTAACTGTATTCAAGGAACTCAACTGGAATTCGAGCTCGGCTCCCCGGTTCCTCGTTTCGATCCCTATCCACTGCATCACAATACACAAAAAAATCATAAATTACCGAGAAAATATAAAGATATGTACAAAATAAATATAAAAATAGGCATAAAATAACATACAAATATTTAGTTTTCCAGATTACATGAACAATTGACGTTGATATGCCGCTAAACAAAATCAACCAATAAAACGAATGACAACATTTAGATTTCGGCATTAAATACCCCATAGATGTTGATATGCCACTAAACAAAATCAACCAAACGAAACCAATCAAAATATTTAGATTTCGGCATTAAATACCCCATAGATGTTGATATGCCGCTAAACAAAATGAACCAAACGAAACCAATCAAAATAATTAGATTTCGGCATTAAATAACCCATAGATGTTGATATGCCTCGAAACAAAATCAACCAAACGAAACCAATCAAAATATTTAGATTTCGGCATTAAATACCCCATAGATGTTGATATGCCGCTAAACAAAATCAACCAAACGAAACCAATCAAAACATTTAGATTTCGGCATTAAATACCCCATAGGTGTTGATATGCCACTAAACAAAATCAACCAAACGAAACCAATCAAAATATTTAGATTTCGGCATTAAATACCCCATAGATGTTGATATGCCACTAAACAAAATCAACCAAACGAAACCAATCAAAATATTTAAATTTCGGCATTAAATACCCCATAGATGTTGATATGCCGCTAAATAAAATCAACCAAACGAAACCAATCAAAATATTTAGATTTCGGCATTAAATACCCCATAGATGTTGATATGCCGCTAAACAAAATCAACCAAACGAAACCAATCAAAATATATAGATTTCGGCATTAAATACCCCATAGGTGTTGATATGCCACTAAACAAAATCAACCAAACGAAACCAATCAAAATATTTAGATTTCGGCATTAAATACCCCATAGATGTTGATATGCCACTAAACAAAATCAACCAAACGAAACCAATCAAAATATTTAAATTTCGGCATTAAATACCCCATAGATGTTGATATGCCGCTAAATAAAATCAACCAAACGAAACCAATCAAAATATTTAGATTTCGGCATTAAATACCCCATAGATGTTGATATGCCGCTCAACAAAACCACTAAACGAAACCAATCAAAATATTTAGATTTCGGCATTAAATACCGCATAGATGTTGATATGCCGCTAAACAAAATCAACCAAACGAAACCAATCAAAATATTTAGATTTCGGCATTAAATAACCCATAGAGATGTTGATATGCCGCTAAACAAAATGAACCAAACGAAACCAATCAAAATATTTAGATTTCGCCATTAAATACCCCATAGATGTTGATATGCCGCTAAATAAAATCAACCAAACGTAACCAATCAAAATATTTAGATTTCGGCATTAAATAACCCATAGAGATGTTGATATGCCGCTAAACAAAATGAACCAAACGAAACCAATCAAAATATTTAGATTTCGCCATTAAATACCCCATAGATGTTGATATGCCGCTAAATAAAATCAACCAAACGTAACCAATCAAAATATTTAGATTTCGGCATTAAATAACCCATAGATGTTGATATGCCACTAAACAAAATCAATATGATTGTGTTTGTAATTTTTTACTGAAAATGGTCTTGGAAATAGTCGAAAGTACTTGGGTTTAAAACAAACAATGGCGCCTTTATGAATTTCATCTGGACATCCAGATACTTAACAAACCCGAAAGGATTAGCATGAAATATGTAGACAAAAGACTTATATATATTCAATAAAACACAAACACACGCACACACATACTCACATTCATATATATATATATATATATATATATATATATAATGTAATTATTTACGAATTCAGATTGCTTGAGTAAACAATTCTTCAAAGAACAAATAAATTTGTAAAATATATTTGTTCGTTGGACGTGTGAGTTGTGGTGCTGGGGATATTGGCTCGGAACAAAGAATCGGGAGCCGAGTTCGAATCCAGTTAAATTCATGGCATTCACTTACGCGCAATTACCCTTGGGAAAAGTATTAATCCGTCTCTTCCCTCCAGTTATGGGTTAAATAACAGGGCAGATTCGTTTCTACAGCCTTAGCTGGCATCCAGACTGCCGCAGAAAGTAATGGCAACCTACTGCGGGATAATCTTCTGCCCAGCCAGTCATGTCTCTTTCGAGACATGATCACTCAAGCATGTATTACGTATGGAACTTTAACTGACTGACGTTGTTGATGGGAAGACTAACTTTGCACCTTCTTGGCCAGTGTTCAATATTGCCTCATTTTAAAGCACATGTAGACGTACCAGACTCTATCTGTTACATTACTTGTTGATAACAGAAATATCATAACATCATTTATATGCAAAAAAAAAAAAAGGTAAAGGCATTAGTCTTTGTCGCCATTTGTACGACGTTTCGGCCGTTGTACGCTCTGGCCTTCTTCAGGTGCTAAGAATTTCGAACCGAAACTTTTGTTACATATTATATGAAACCAATTCCTTGTGTATTACTGCCTCATTTGGTAATCATGAATTATCTCTGCGTTACTTGTTCACCACTGCTGTAGCCTGGTATTGAACTCAAAACCTTTTGGGTCAAATTACAAGAACTAACCAACGTCTATACTTACTGAGCCATGTTTACGTAAAGATTTTTGGGACATATAAACCTGAGGAAGGAGAGACAGAGGAAGGCAGCGGATAACATATTTGCAGGGCCTGATCAGGTGGATGACGGAACGGGGGTTGCCAGGAGCAACAGGAGCAAACATACTAAGAGCCACAAGGGATAGGGAGACGTGGAGATCCATGATCGCCTACGTCCTGAAGGGACAGGACACATAGAAGAAGAAGAAACCTGATTTTCAGTGACCCATTTTTTTACCAGAGTTCATATTGCACTTATAGTATTTTTTGATGTTAATGGATTTTAGTGGTATTTTTTACCAGTGTTCATATTGCAATTTTTTACGTTAATGGTTTTCTCTAGTAATTGTTTATGCTAATGGATTTAAGTGGTATTTTTTACCAGAGTTCATATTGCAATTTTTTTTATGTTAATGGTTTTCTCTAGTAATTTTTTATGTTAATGATTTTAGAGGTATTTTTACCAGAGTTCATATTGCAATTTTTTTATGTTAATGGTTTTCTCTAGTATTTTTTTATGTTAATAATTTTATTGGTATTTTTACCAGAGCTCATATTGCAATTTTTGACACTAATGATTTTCTCTGGCACTCCGTATTACTGGTTCCCATATTGTGTTCATCTCTATGCTTGGTTGGCTTAGGAGATTTTTCAAGCCTAGCATGTGTGTTGGTTCCTTAAGTTTACGTAGTTTCCAGTGGCCAATATTATTCAATCAAAAATGAAAATTAGGTTGAACTATGAATAAAGTACAAATGAAAATAAAAGTACAGAGAATCGTTCGAATAATGTAAATAGTGTTGAACTATGAAGTTGAATTTTGTTATTACAATGGTTTATTCTCTGCACGTTTATTGCCATTTGTACTGCGTTCATAGTTCAACCTAATTTTCATTTTTGATTGAATAATATTGACACACCTACAAGTATATTTTCTAACTACAACTCCTTAATTTTCTAAATAACCATGAATTCATTTTATATTTTCTAAATAAATCATTTTAACCATTTACTTTAAAATATCACCTGAAGAATAACAATATTGTTCTGAAACATGAAAACATTAGTGAAATCGTATAATGCTTTCATAAACCATTGTAATACGAAAATATACAATATTTACATTGTAAATGCATCAAGAGTGGGTTTTAATCTACCTGTTCTTTCACTTCCTTATAATTTATATGTTCTTTGGTTATACCAAATAGTTAGAATCATGATTAAGGCTTTTACTGGTCATAAAGTGGGGGATCAGTTTTACATTGTTATGAAGTAATAATCTGATGCCCCACTAATTACTACTTAATAATATAATACATTTCTTCCCCTCTAGCTATGGGTTAAATAACATGACAGATTGGGTTCTATAGTCTTGGCTGGCAACCAGTCTACGGCAGGGAGTAATAGCAACATACTACGGGATAATCTGCTGCCAAGTTCGTCATGTCTCTCTTTCGAGACATGATCGCCCAAGCATGTTTCACGTATGGCATTAACTGACTAACTACCTCATGAGTTAAAGGGCTGGAATGTTTGTGTTAGAATTAGAATTAAATGAATATGGTACGCTAAAGAATATTAGAGTTAAGGAAACCAAATAAGTATTGTTTATGTCATTTATTTTAGTAAATGATTTTAACTTTTTTCAGAAATGTTGGCGCATAAATCATAAACGAAGAATTGGAACAAATTAAAATTTCGAGAAAACTGCCCCCCCCCCCCCTGTGCCTGAATAAAAAGCTGCAGAATTTAAGGTGCCTTAAAAATAATATACTACTGAATCGTAGGGAGGAATTGACGGTTTTATGTAAATATCAAAAGTACTTTCTCGTCATCAAATGAGATGAATGAAATGGGATGGGATATCATTACCTTTTAAAAGAATTGTGAGTGTTTGAACTCATAGGAAAATGTATTAATGTTTTGCCAAAAATGTCTAGACATGCCAAATTACATGTGGTAAGAAAGAAAGAAAAGGTGTAAAAAAAAGGAAATGAGAAAGACAGAAAGAAGGGATAAAAATGAAGAGGGTGTGTAAAGAAAGAAAGAAAGAAAGAAAGAAAGAAAGAACGAAAGAATAGATATTGCGAGGGTGTGTAAAAAAGAAATGAGATAGAAAGAAAGAAGGGATAAAAATGAAGAGGGTGTGTAAAGAAAGAAAGAAAGAAAAAAAGAAAGAAAGAAAGAAAGAAAGAATAGATATTGCGAGGGTGTGTAAAAAAGAAATGAGATAGAAAGAAAGAAGGGATAAAAATGAAGAGGGTGTGTAAAGAAAGAAAGAAAGAAAGAAAGAAAGAAAGAAAGAAAGAAAGAAAGAAAGAATAGATATTGCGAGGGTGTGTAAAAAAGAAATGAGATAGAAAGAAAGAAGGGATAAAAATGAAGAGGGTGTGTAAAGAAAGAAAGAAAGAAAGAAAGAAAGAAAGAAAGAAAGAACAGATATTACGAGGGTGTGTAAAAAAGAAATGAGATCGACAGAAAGAAGGGATAAAAATGAAGAGGGTGTGTAAAGAAAGAAAGAAAGAAAGAAAGAAAGAAAGAAAGAAAGAAAGAATAGGAATGAGCAGAGAGTGGAAAGAAAGAAAGAAAGAAAGAATAGATATTACGAGGGGGTGTAAAAAAGAAATCAGATAGCCAGAAAGAAGGGATAAAAATGAAGAGGATATGTAAAGAAAAGAAAGAAAGAAAGAAAGAAAGCAAGAATGAAAGAAAGAAAGAAAGAAAGAATGAAAGAAAGAAAGAAAGAAAGAAAGAATGGATATTATGAGTGTGTGTAAGAAAGAAATGAGATAGAAAGAAAGAAGGGATAAAATGAAGAGGGTGTGGAAAGAAAGAAAAAAGAAAGAAAGAAAGAAAGAAAGAATAGATATTACGAAGGTGTGTAAAAAAGAAATGAGATAGAAAGAAAGAAGGGATAAAAATGAAGAGGATGTGTAAAGAAAGAAAGAAACAAAGAAACAAAGAAAGAAACAAAGAAGGAATAGATATTACGTAGATGTGTAAAAAGAAATGAGATGGGCAGAAAGAAGGGGTAAAAATGAAGAAGATGTGTAAAGAAAGAAAGAAAGAAAGAAAGAAAGAAAGAAAGAAAGAATAGATATTACGTAGGTGTGTAAAAAAGAAATGAGATGGGCAGAAAGAAGGGGTAAAAAAGAAATGAGATAGAAAGAAAGAAGGGATAAAAATGAAGAGGATGTGTAAAGAAAGAAAGAAAGAAAGAAAGAAAGAAAGAATCGTAACTTATCCCGAATAAATATTCCAGAAACATGTGTCCATTGCTCAAAAACATTTTTTAATCATATCACCCCAAGCAAACGGTAATGTCACTGAAGCCCAAGGGGCTACGTAAGAATGAAAAGATTGGAAAAGAGAAAGCCGGGAACCACATCCTAAACAGGCAACAAGGGATGGGCCTTTACACCTGTTCAATAGACGTGGGTGGAGTGTGAACCAGACGATAGTTTAGTCTATCTACTCCAATTGAGGAAAACAAAAATGAAAGAAAAGAGTGAAAAGAGAAATCCGGAAACCACATCCTATACTGGGAACAAGTGATGAGCCTCTACACCTGTTCAATTGACGTGGGTGGGGTGTGAACCGGGCGATTGGGTCGAAAGAAAATGTCGACCGGCATTATATATACCTATTGCGTCTTTGTGGATATTTTTCCTTGGTTGAGTTAAATTGATGAACAAAGAAAGTAAATTTGACATGGTGCACACATTTGTATGCTTGGTTATATCTACTTGTATAAAACTGAACATGTGTAGGAGTATTGCATGTTTTAGTGTTTGCGTACGTACGTTCATTAAGTCGAATCGTAATCGAATAGGAACGCTAATCTAAACATTGTCATATTGGGGTGAAGCTCCTAAAGGGGAACGGGGATGATGAAATCAGCTGAAGACATGGCTTCGTGATTTTGAATAATAGGAATGACAAGAAAATGGAAGTTAACCCTCATGCAATACTTAATGTCCTATTAATATTTTCTATATGCAACGTGTGAACGTCAGCTGCCAACCAGGTGAGATAACACAGTTTCGGTTACTATCAATATATATATATATATATATAGAATCAATGAAAATTGCGTCAGGGAAAACTCGATTTTCCACTCACGAATTCATGCGTAACCACACCTAGAACGTAGGTGAGTATGATAATCTATTTATAGATTTTTCCTCACCCTCTTCCTCTCTCTCCCTCGCTTTCTCTTCCCCTCTCTCTCTATATATATATAGAGAGAGAGAGAGAAAGAGGGGGGAGGAGGCATAGATAGAGAGGCAGAAGAAATCTATAAATCATAATAAAAAGTTTTTCGTTTGTCTATATATATATATATATGCTATAGTCATCCGCAGACAGATCTGTTTCGCTGTATCACAGCTCATCAGTACGGCTTAGACTCCGATCGCTTCCTAACCCAGGATCGAAACCCGACCGAATCGGCGTCAGTCGGCGACTCTACCCCTAAGACACGAGCGTCCGGTAGAAGAAGCAAGGCAGACTTTTTAGCGCGTATAAACACGCCCAATAGCTAGCGTGATCCAATTCATTATCGAATGAGCGATGCGTATATGCCGGAGTAGCTACTGTTTACAAAGTCTCCCACTCTTCCAGAGTGCTCAATCAGGGTGTGAGAGCGTAAATACTATAGTCATCCGCAGACAGATCTCTTTGATGAAAAATGGGTTGTCTTACTGTAAAAGTATAACGAAGTTTACTTTTTAGCGGGCTTCTTTCCAGTTTTCTTAACACATATATATACACACACATTCTTCATTTGTAAATGAGTTATTACGCGACCTAGGTTTCTACCATGTGTTGTCTTCAGGTGATAAGCAAATTGTTTGGAGACATGACATGGTAGAAACCTAGGTCGCGAAATAACTCGTTTACAAATGAAAAATTATTATATTGTAGAGCTTTTGAATAATTTTAATTAGTAAACGAGTTATATTACGCCACCCAAGTTTCTACCTTTCGGTGTCTTCAGGCAATTTACAATAGCTGATTTTGCTGTTTTTTAAAAAAACGCTCACTCTAAGAAGATTTTTTTTTTGAAGGCTTAATTTTCAAACTTAGAAGTTACAGTTTTGGTTACACTTAGTCATAACGTGGAGTATAGTGAAAACAGCCAAGCCTTACAACGGTGGCAAAATATGTAGACTGCGCCAGGAAGAAAAGTTAGCTATCATATTATTCCCAAACAAAAATAAATTACTGAATGAAAGAACAGAAATTATGACTAAGTGCAACCATATAAAAAAATACCTATTAGGATCATACAACCATGGATGAAAACGTTATAACTTCTTTTAATTTTGAAAATTGCACGTTCATACAAAAAAAATCAAGTGCCCGTTACGTTCTTATAAAACAGTAAAATCAGTTATTGCAAATCGCTTGAAAACACCAGATGGTAGAAACCTGGGTTGCGTAATATAATTCGTATACAAACTATGTATTATAATTAAAAATTAATTAAAATTTCAATGCCAAAATAAACTCCTAAACAAACGAAGGGAGATCATAAATATGTGTCGCTATAGAAATAAATATAAATTACAATAATTATCCTATTCCTCCAATTAGTCCCAATAAAACAAACGAAGGGAGATCATAAGGGAGATCATAAGGGAGATCATAAGGGAGATCATAAGTATGTGTCGCCATAGAAATAAATATAAATTACAATAATTATCCTATTCCTCCAATTAGTCCCAATAAAACAAACGAAGGGAGATCATAAGGGAGATCATAAGGGAGATCATAAGTATGTGTCGCTATAGAAATAAATATAAATTACAATAATTATCCTATTCCTCCAATTAGTCCCAATAAAACAAACGAAGGGAGATCATAAGGGAGATCATAAGGGAGATCATAAGTATGTGTCGCCATAGAAATAAATATAAATTACAATAATTATCCTATTCCTCCAATTAGTCCCAATAAAACAAACGAAGGGAGATCATAAGGGAGATCATAAGGGAGATCATAAGTATGTGTCGCCATAGAAATAAATATAAATTACAATAATTATCTTATTCCTCCAATTAGTCCCAATAAAACAAACGAAGGGAGATCATAAGGGAGATCATAAGGGAGATCATAAGGGAGATCATAAGTATGTGTCGCCATAGAAATAAATATAAATTACAATAATTATCCTATTCCTCCAATTAGTCCCAATAAAACAAACGAAGGGAGATCATAAGGGAGATCATAAGGGAGATCATAAGTATGTGTCGCCATAGAAATAAATATAAATTACAATAATTATCCTATTCCTCCAATTAGTCCCAATAAAACAAACGAAGGGAGATCATAAGGGAGATCATAAGGGAGATCATAAATATGTGTCGCTATAGAAATAAATATAAATTACAATAATTATCCTATTCCCCCAATTAGTCCCAATAAAAATTATACATTTTTAAATATTTGGCCAAGCAGTTAATTCCCCACCGCCTGCCACTACTAACACGAGGGTCAGGCCACATACCTTCCCACAACCCAGGAAAAATTGCTACTAAATTCCTTACCCCCAGACCAACACAATGAAAACTAATACATCCCAACCCTTCCCTTTACCTAAGCTAACCTCTTGGCTTAGAATATTTCTACATTCTCTCTTTGTAAGTGATCGAAGAATGGATGCCTTAAAATAGCATGTTGAAAATTTCACCACTATGTTTCATCTTAATTTACAGATAAATAAATGTAAATTAAATATATAAGGTAATTAAATATATAAGGTAATTAAAGGTAATTAAATATATATATATATATATATAATGTCGAAGTACCGAACACACACAACTTACTAGCTACCTAGATTTGGAAAAGGAAGGAATACTTTGAATAACGAGACCGGTTGGTCGAAACCGAGGCAACAAGTGGTGTCTTTTCTGTTCTTTGCTTTTTTGTAAGCTCTGCATATTCAGTTCATTTGTTTTCATTGCGCATTAAGCATTTTTATCATCTCATATTTTCTGGTCTAACTAGCAACCAATTTACTGGTGTGTATATATATATATATATATATATATATATATATATATATATATATATGAACCGAGTTGAAGTAGACTCTAGAACGTACCGGAAGCCCAGCCCTAAACAGAAAACAACGGATAAAATCTCTACTCATGTTCAAAAGGCCGGAGAGAAGAGTAAATATGATAATAAAATATTCCTAATGACGAAAAATAACTATTAAATTGGATTTTGGAGTTTAGGCGGTTTCGTTATAGGAATCGAGTTGAAGTAGTCTTTAAAACGTACCGGAAGCCCAGCCCTAAACAGGAAACCGCGGAAAAAATCTTCTACTCCTGTTCAAAAGGCCAGAGAGGAGAGTGAACATGATGATAAGTGAGCCTATCTATCCCTAACGAGGAAAAAAATAGTAAATTAGATTTTGGAGTTTAGGTGGTGTCGTTATATGGACCGAGTTGAAGAAGACTTTAAAACGTACCGGAAGCCCAGCCCTAAAAAGAAAACAACGGATAAAAACCCTACTCCTGTTTAAAAGTCCAGAGAGGAGAGTAAGAATGATAATAAATGGGCCTTTCTACTTCTACTGAGAAAAATATCTACATAGTGAATAAATGTTATGAGTTTATGCACTGACGTTAGAATTATTGAGTTAACGTAAACTTTAGAAAGGACTGGATTTCCAATCCTAAATCGTAAACAAGGAATCAAAACTCTACTTTTCGAGACATCAGTGAGGACTGTGAACTGGGCTATATGTGAATCTATCTACACTTAATTTCAGATATCAAGTACCCTCTTAAAATATCGTTAACAAAACTAAAACATCATTGTGGCAGCCTAAATAAACATTGTTTTCCTCCAAGGATAATTTCTAATAAATATACATTTTGCACACGCGTTTATTTTTGTGTCGCTCATGTTTCTATCGATTGTTAATTTATTAAGCGCTGCTTAGACTTGGCACAAGGCCGAAAGTAAGGAGTACTCAGTGAGGATAGAACTCACTACTCAGTTGTAATAGGTTCTAGAGAAACCTGCTTTCTAACCATTACACCACGTCGAGGTTCCCACGTGTTTCTATTTATTGAATTGGTTTTGTTCATTTCAATGAGCATATCTTGACGAATTTTCGTCACTTTCTAACATCCAAGATGCGAAATCATATATAATTATTAAAATATATATTCTAGCGTTTGTTGAAAATATTCTATATTTTGGGGATCGGATTCTAAATCAAAATTAAATCAATAAAATTTATGTATATCATGTTTTCATCGGCCTGGTAACAGCAAATTTAATATCAGTAGTTTCCTCACAAGGAAACATTTGATATTTATATATCTACTAGCAGTATAGCTCGGCGTTGCACGAAAGACTAAAAAGCAATAGTTGCTTCCAGTTAAAGCGAAACCGTAGATTGAAAGAAAAATAAATGGATGCAAGTCAAATTTTGATTTCCTGGTATCGATTTATATATATATATATATATATATATATATATATATATATATACTAGCAATATAGCTGGGTGATGCTCGTGTGTAATGAAAGCTTTAAAACTAATCCATGGTCCTGGAGCTCAGACTCTTTGCACGTCGGCACGAAACACTAAAAAGCTGGCGTAGTCCGACCGTGAATAGAATACTGTTGTCATATGGTCGGGCGCCTCTTCTGTTCATCTCAGTGTTCTCGACAGGCTCCAAAGGAGAATCTGTAATGTGATAGCTCCAGACCTGGCGGCTCGGCTACAACCACTTTCTTACAGGCGGAATTTTGATTCCCTCTGTCTCTTCTACAAATATTTTCATGGCTTCTGCTCCGACGAACTTAGGTCACCGGTACCTCCTCCTCAAGAATATACTCGTGCAACTAGACTGCCAACACGGTCCCTCCCATTTACAGTTAGATCAACCAAATGCAATCGACAATTCTACTCCATGAGCTTCTTTTCTCGCACTTCCCGCATGTGGAACTCCTTTTCGTATACTTGCTTTCCTGACGGCTACAACCTCCAGGAATTTAAATGCAATGTCAATTCCCATCTCTTATTTACTTAACTCCAGCCCTTTTCACATCACCCTGTATATCTTGTTATTTTCGTTTCTCTCTATCTTCATAAATGACTTCACATCTGTGTTCCCATCCTTCTCTTGCCCTTCCTCAGACACCTCCTGTAACTAGTTCGTCTTTCTCTTCACTCTCCTCCTGTCTAAACCTTTACTATTATATATCCCCCTGCGCATCAGTGGCAGTGCCGCTTTGCTTGGGAAGAAACGATTATAAAAATGTTCTATTTCGTCTACTCCTCTACAAAATTTGTTGTAACTAGTCTATACACCGGCGTATTTGAAAAGTTTTGTATTTGCTAATTCCACCTCCTAAATTTTTTAAAGATGAATTCAGGGTAGGGTTCACACTCCACCCATGTCTATTGAACAGGTTAAGAGGCTCATCCCTTGTTCCCTGTTTAGGATGTGGTTTCCGGCTTTCTCTTTTCCAATCTTTTCACTACACATCAGTGGCGTTACCGCCTTGCTCGGGGAGATACGATTAAAAAAAATGTTATCAATACTTTTATTTCAATTCAAGATCACCTTTTCTATTTTGAAAAGCTTATCTTCAGTTCTATTTCTGGGAATACTCGTTGGATTTTTTATTTTTTGTTAAAAATCATTTTTCATTCAAATATGAATACTCATATCGTCTGAAGAGAAACCCTTCATAATCAGTACGTCAGTCTTGGAAGAACTTTGAATAAACACTACCTTGTTCTAAAATCAACTGTTTGTTTGCTTTTGTTTTCATTTTGAAAAATGTTGTTCCGAATGATACATATTTTCAAATAATGATACCATAATTTTTGCATTGTTCAAATGACTTCAAGTTTTCTGCTTGGCAAAACATATTTCCTGAAGAAATCAACACTGTATTTTAAATTAAATTTTTAGTGAGTTTCAGTTTGAGTTTTGTTTAACGTCATATCAACCTCTGTGGGTTATTTAATGCCAAAAAGGTAGGGTTTTAAGGTATATGTTCTTTAATGTTCAGTTATAGGGAGAAGGTTGATTTAGTCAGATTTTGATGAAAATTTTTAAAAATTTAATTTTTTTTTCCCTTTAGAAAACTGAAGATGTTTTATAGATTTGCATTTAAGATGTACTACTGGTAATAATTTTTTCCTTCAAAAATATATTGATGGTGATTTTTTTAAAAATATGTATTGATGGTAATAATTTTTCCTTCAAAAATGTATTGGTGCTAATATTTTTTTCCTTCAAAAATGTATTGATGCTAATATTTTTTCCTTCGAAAACGACATATCAACGTCTGTGAGTTATTTAATGCCAAAAAGGTGGGGTTTTAAGGTATTTTTTTAATGTTCTCTTATAGTTAGAATGTTGATTTAGTCAGATATTGATGAAAATTTTTTAAAATTTATTTTTTTTTTACTTTAGAAAACTGAAGATGTCTTTTGAGTTTGTATTCAAAATGTATTGCTGGTAATAATTTTTTCCTTAAAAAACGTATCATGGCAATAAATTATTTTTCTTCAAAAATGTATTATGTTAATAATTTTTTCTTTCAAAAATGTATTGATGGTAATATTTTTTCCTTAAAAAATGTATTGTTAGTAATATTCTTCCTTCAAAAAACGTATGTTTTTTTTTATAAAAGTCTATTTTTATAAATATATTTCTATAAAAGTGTATTTTTATACTTTCAGAGTGTTTTGACCCCAGTGTAGGGGGTTAACTATTTGCCCATAGCTGGAGCCCCAATAGGTACTACCATTCCGGGTCAGGGTAGACCCGGGAACAACAGCAATTAAGAGGAGGTTCCATGCTTCTCACAACCTCTCAATCTGAGGCCTTGCTGCCGGATGCAGTTTGTCGTCATACCCAGGACAATTAAATTTTGATTTTAAAATTCGTTGAATTATAAGTCAATTAACTTCAACTGATATCTTTCTGTCACTTGCTCAGAAAATTAATTAAATAATTAATGTCCACGTGTTAAGTTGGTGGTTCGTGCAAAAATCCTTCGGGGGCCTTGGGTTGCCAAAACTTGGTCTGTGGGAATACGTGTCAGTGTACAGAAACGAAGCGATTTTATGTGTAATCTGAATTTGTCTATACAAATTACAATCAGTGAGAATTTAATTTGATTTGTGATTTGTCTGCATCACTGGTTTGTAAAACCGTTTAATCACGTCTATAAATTAATTACTTTTGATAATTTTACCCACAAAACGGGAGAGTAGCATCACATCCATAATAAATACATAAACTTCAGTTCGTAGATTCGTTTGGGATATTATATAAGATACTTACATGAGCAATATAAGTTTATTTACTCGATTAAATCAGAAAAATTGTTATATAGCCATTTCTAAGGAAAACTTAAACAAAATTTGACATTAGCTATTTTACAAATGTCTAACGTAGCAGTGAATATATTAATAAATTTAAATCTTAATTTATTTACCGAAATAAGGAAGGAATGTTATACAGCAATTTATAATGGTAAATTTAAAAACAGAATAAGACTCCCAACAGAGGGGGACATGACAACATACTGTGTGTATGCCATTCTATGTAGCTATGGAAAGAAATATAAGAGAGAAATAAGCGGCCCCCTCAGGGTAAAGCAACAAGAATATTGTAAGGCCGTAAAACAACCCTTTTACAGTGAAACCGATAAAATGTAACCGCAATTTCTACTCCAACAGCTTCTTTTCTCGCACTTCCCGTCTGTGGAATTTCTTTCCACATACTTGCTTCCACGACAACTACAATCTCCAGGAGTTTAAATGCAAGGTCAATAGACACCTCCTAACACACTAACTCGCATCCATTCTCTCAAACACTCTTCCCATCTACATCCTTACCCGTCTATCACCCTCCTTCTGACATTTCCTATATCTAACCACTCTTTCTCATCACTTTCCTCTATGTAACCCCCTGTGCAATAGTGGCAGTAGAATGCCTTGCTTGGGGTGAAACGATTAAAAAAAACACGAGGGGAAATAGAAAAATCTGTTCTTTTTACAAACATTTTAGAACTTTACTACAGTATTCTTAGCTGATTCTATTAGTTTTTTTATGCTTTAACACTTGCATGACCAATGACCTTAGAACATATAAAACAAATTCCATTTTGGATAATTTTCACGTTCTAATGAACGCTAAGCAATTTACCAACCATTATATTTAAATCAGAAAAAAAATTACAGTAATTTTTACCAACACAGTTTTACGGTTACTTTTTGTTACCATAACTCACACCTCTGACAATGATCTCGGAAAGAGATTGAAAGTACTTGGGAATATTGAGAAATAAATCATAATAACACTTGTCAGCGTTACACCTCATTTCTGACATCTTCCAGTTATAATCTGCGAAAGATTATCTGTGTGTATGAAAGGATTTTATTAAGAATAAGCACGAATAAGCACACACAATTTTTGTAATTTATTTAATATCACACACACACACACACACACACACACACACACACACACACACACACACACACACATTTTTTTTTTAATCATTTCACCCCGAGGAAAAACGCCACTGATGTGCAGTGGGTTACATAAATGTAAAAAGATTAATTAGAAAAGAGTGAGGAGTACAAGCTAGTTAGAAAGGAACAATAGAAAGCTGAGAAAGCAGGTGCGATGACAGATACATAGGTGGAGAGAAAGGGAGGGTTATACAGGGGAGGGGAGAGAGCTAGAGTCCACTGGTTAGTAGATGAGTATTGACTTTGCATTTAAATTTCTGGAGGTTGTAGCCGTCAGGAAAGCAAGAATACGGGAGTGATTTCCACAGGCGGGAAGTGCGAGAGAGGAAGCTGCAGGAGTAGAATTGTCGTCTGCATTTGGCTAACCTGACTGTGAATGGGTGGGACCTAGTTGCCAGTCTGGTTGAACGGGTAAACACCTGTTGAGGAGGCATCAGTGACTTAAGCTCATGCGAGCAGAAGCCATGAAAGTATTTGTAGAAGAGACAAAGGGAGGCCACATTTCGACGATGAAGTGGCTGCAGTCGAGTCGCCAGATCAGTACCTATCACATTACAGACTCTCTTTTGGAGCTTGTCAAGAACACTGAGGAGAACGGCAGGGGCACCTGACCATAAATGGCAGCAGTACTCCATGCATGGACAGATGGTTGACTTGTATATATGCAGGATGGATTCAGGTGGAAAAAACATCCTGGATCGACATAATGACCCAATCTTCTTAGCAGTAGATTTTGCTATGGATTGAATATAGTGGTTCCATTTGAGGTCTGAGGACAGGGTAAGTCCGAGGAGGCGTAGTGTATTACTCTCCGGGAGAATCACTTGGTCTATGGTTATGGGAGGCAGAAGAGGTTGCCTGTAATGGTTGACAGACAACAGCTTGGTCTTAGATGAATTGAAGTTGACAAGCCACTTCTTGCCCCAGTTCACCACAGAGTGTAGATCCCGCTCAAGGTCAGCAGCGAGATTATGACTGTCCGCCACGACAGGATTCTTACTGGTGCGGGAGTATATTGTAGTGTCATCTGCGTAGATGCCTACTTGGGACTTGATATATATATATATATATATATATATATATATATATATATATATATGCATAAAAGCAAGAGAGACTTGAGTAAAAATACACATTTTGTATCATCAGCTTTTTTTAAATGTGCTCGATACAAACTAGAGTAAATTATTATTATAGTATTTTCATTATTATTATTTTAATTATAAATGATTATAATAAAAACATTTTTCCATCGTTACACGAAAGCTTTTATGTTTCAATACATATATATATATATTACTCTTTCACTCCTCGAACGAGACATGACTGACTGACTGATTTTTCCCGCAGTAGGTTTACTTTTTACGGTAGATGGTTGCCAAACCAAGGCTATAGAATCCAATCTGTCTTGCAATTTAACCCATAGTTGGAGGAAGAAGTGACAGATTAGTAGTTTTCCGAGGATATTTGCGCGTAAGTGAATGCAAGGAAATTCAACTGAAATTCGAACTCGGCTCTCCAATTTCTTGTTCCGAGCCGATATCCACAGCACCTCAAAGGGATATACTTCATGAGTATTTAGTATGGTTATTTTTATGAAATAACTTTTCTCTTTTGATATATTATTGTATTTTACCTACGATTTACTGTATAGGTTTATGCAACAAATCCTTTAATGAATAATTATATCTTCAGTTTAAGTGTTGATTTAATGAATATTGTAACAAGGATTGCCTATTATGTTAATTATTTTTGACAGTACGACTACATTTTACATAGTTGTGACATGTGAAGTATTTTGACAGAGTATGGAAAGTGTGACATGGAGATCCAAAGACGCATTGGCATAGCCAAAGACACATTTCAGAAGCTAACCTGATTACTAAAAGACAGGAAAATCTCATTAGAAACATAGAAAAGAGTGATGAATTGTTATGCGATATCTGATCTTCTGTATGGAAGTGAATGTTGGACGACCTCCTAAATGATGAAGGAGAGGCTCAAAGCAGCAGAAATGTAGTTTTACAGAAGGATCCTGAGGATACCATGGACAAAGCACGTGTGCAACGATGATGTGTTGGAAAGGATGCAAACGAGAAGAAAAATGATAATAAATATCAAGAAGAAAGAAATGAGGTTCATGGGACACGTAATGAGGAAGGAAGGTGTGAAGAATTTAATACTCACAGGTTGGATAAACGGAAAGAGAGACAGGGGAAAGCAGCGCGAGACGTATTTGTCAGGTCTGAGCAAATGGATGACGAATCGGGGCATAGAAAAGATACCAATAAAACAATATTGCGAGCGACAAGAGATAGAGACAAGTAGAAGTACATGGCCGTCTACGTCCTGAAGGGACACGGCACATGAAGAAGAAGTATTTTTTCTGTTGAGGTGTTTGAAAACCGCAAGGGTCTACCATTTTTCAAAGATCCAAGGAAAGTAAAGTATATAATTGAAGTTTTTTGTCCACACCTCTGCTTGGACAAAGAATTTTCTTGCAAATTTGCTGTTTTGTTTCATCGGCGTCTTTTAGGACAAGTTATTAAAGCTCGCTTCAGGTTATATGCCAATTCTTTTTTTTTCTTTTTCAGATTATTCTTTCATCTCTCTTTGATGCCTATCGCCTCTTTCTATTCTCTTAATAATTTCTTACAATTCGACTTTGATGTCATTTCATTTCAACCAATTCCTTTGCCTTATTGAGCTATTCACTGCCGCCATGACAACGAGCAAGTCACAAACGAGGCTTTTCTTATGGACTGTGTTGGGCCTTTAAGGACGCTACAAATTTAACAAACTCAAGTGATTGAATTTTTTTGGTCATATTGGGTCTGTCTTCGTAAGATAGCTCGAAACGACCACTCGCTTTACAAGAATTCTGATGAAAATAAAATTCTGATAAAAAAATACTTCGTTGTTTTGTTTCTTTTATCATCATACGCTTCGCCTTCTACACTTCACCGACACGCTTCGTTTACTTTTCGAATCATTCTTCCCATTCGTTTATCATATTCTCTTTCGCCCAGATATCGATTACTTGCAAGGAACAAATAACACTTGAATGCCCCGATAATAGATGCACAAAGTGTATACCTCAGATGCAATCATTATCCACCATTTTACGAATTATTCACCACAAAATCGGAATACCTGAAAATCGGCATCTGATAACTATTTTAATTCGTTTTGGCGTTTCATTAACATACTTAGTGTTTTAAATCGTTTATTCTTAACGCGACATGATCTATCTATCTATCTATATATATATATATATATATATATATATATATATATATATATATTCTATGTTTACTGTGTGTTAATATTTACTCTTTGATAATGGCTTATGTGAGCCGAAAGCTTAGACCCGATAAAAAAATTCAACAAATACTGTGATTTTTTGTTGTCTTTCAACGACATCACCATCAAGTATATCAGACGGTATGAACGGATCCTACACAAAATTAATAGACAAAACTTGTCTATATTATTCAATGAAACCTGCATTAATATATATATATATATATATATATATATATATATATATATATATATTGGTCTAACAAATATATATATATTTTGTCACTGTCTTCGGCCATCCGCCACGGTAGGGATGGACTTATATTTTCAATTTAATTCTCTTTATTGTTAATAACTTAAATGTTCTATGTTTACTGTGTGTTAATATTTACTCTTTGATAATGGCTTATGTGAGCCGAAAGCTTATAACCGATAAAAAAATCAACAATTACTGTGATTTTTTGTTGTCTTTCAACGATATCAGCATCAAGTATATCAGACGGTATGAACGGATCCTACACAAAATTAATAGACAAAACTTGTCTATATTATTCAATGAAACCTGCATTAATGAAAAAATGCTGCCAAAATACACACAATATATATATATATATATATATATATATATATATATACACCGGTATGCAAATTTTTAAACTCGTTTGAAAAAGACCTTATATATATTGGCAGCATCTTAACGTGACATTATCTTACTATCTCTCTCTCTCTCTCTATCTATCTATCTATCTATCTATCTATCTATCTACATATATATATATATATATATGGTCATGCGCAGAGAGATCTGTTTCGTTGTATCGCAGCTCATCAGTACGGTTAGACTCCGATTGCTTTTAACCCAGGATTGAAACCCGACCAAATTGGCGTCAGTCGGCGATTCTACCTCTGGGCTATGTGCTTTCGGTAGAAGAAGGCAGATTTTTTAGCGTGTATATTATCATTATACGCGCCTAATAGCCAGATTGCTCTAATTCATTTACTGAATAAGCGATGCGTACATGCCAGAGTAGCTACTGTTTTTCAAAGTTTACCATACTTCCAGAGTGCTCAATCAGGGTGTGAGACCGTAAATAGTCATCCACAGACAGATCTGTTTCGCTCTATCACAGCTCATCAATACGTATATATATATATATATATATACGTATATTTTGGCAGCATCTTTTCCTTTAAACACATTGTGTTAAACGATAGAGACAACTTTGTCTTGCATATATTCTTTTGTATTTTCTTATATTTTCTAATGAGCCTTTTTATTTCCAAATTATATTTATGTAAAAATTGTCTAACGTACTCGGATAACCTTTGGACATTTTTTACATAAATTCGAAAATACAGTCTCATTAGAAAATATGAAAAATAGAAAAGAAAATATGCAAGACTAAGTTGTCTCTATCTTTTGACACAGCATGTTTAAAAGATATATATATATATATATATATATATATATATATATATATATATATATATAAATTAGAGAATTATATTGTCTCTGTATTCTTAATACATTGAGCTCTCTGCCTGCATCACTTTAAAATATATAAACTTACATGAATTATAAAGACTCTGCTTAAATAAAACTATCCGCGACAACTATTATCTGCCTTCCTAAGAAACCCATAAAGGTATATTTCTAGTCACTAAATAAACAAAACTTACAAGTGTCTAGAAATCAAGAACTCTCATTAATCAACCACTTAAGAAACACCCTATCCAAAGATTCCAACGGTCACAGACTTAGTCCACTATAACTAACCCCCACCAACACCTCTAACAAAACACTTTCTCCATAAATTCCAACGGTCAAAGACTTATTCCCCTATCACTAAATCCAAAAACTAAATAAATATAAAGAAAAAGGATTTCCAGGACTTTACACACTGCCTGATGAGACATTGAAGTTTCAATATCGAAACAATCGTACCTTTGTAGCGGATATATATAGAATGATTATGTACATGTTCTAAAATATAATTTATAATAAATATTCACAGCTCTATATATTATATATCGAGCACTGTTTTAAATTAATGTTTTCGACGTTGTAAGAATTCTTAGCTCTGTTTTCACTCGGATATATATATATATATATATATATGTATAATCATCTTCAGGCAAGCCTGTTTCGCTGTATCACTGCTAGATTAACTATTTTCTTTAACCTGGGATCTTAATCTGACTAAATCGTCATCAGACGCATATCTTTTTACTATGTTATCGGCGTACAGCAGAGAAAGACAGCTTTCATAGCAGGTTATTAACAGGATAGCCTGTTACTGAGCGTGTTCGATTTGATAGCCGAACGAAACTTCGTCCAATTTGAAAGGGACCTCCTATCCGTAGTGACCTGGAGTAGGAAATGGTTGGTAAATTTCAATGCCTCCAAAACAAAGCTGTTATCAACTAATCACCATAGACAATCGCATCTACCTCCCATTAGCATGGGACAGGCTAGCTCCCAGAGAGTAAAATACTACGCCTCCTTGGCCTTACACTCTCGGCGGACCTCAAATGGAATGACTATATTGAATCCATTGCCAAATCTGCTGCTATGAAAGTGGGCTCCCTGTGCAGGGCCCGGAAATTTTTCCCACCTGAATCTATTCTGCACATATACAAATCTACCATCCGCCCGTGTATTGAATATTGCTGTCATATCTGGTCGGGTGCCCCTGCTGCTCTCCTTGGGCTTCTTGACAAAATACAAAGCAGGATCTGTAACGTGGTTGATACTGACTTGGCAGACCGGCTGCAGCCGCTCTCACACCGGCGTGATGTGGCTTCCCTGTGCCTCTTCTACAAGTACTTTCATGGCTTCTGCTCCGATGAGCTTAGATCACTGGTGCCGCCTAAGCACGAATTTACACGAGATACTAGATTAGCAACTAGGTCCCACCCTTTTACAGTTAAACAAATAAGATGTAACCGTAAATTCTACTCCAACAGCTTCTTTTCTCGCGCTTCCCGCCTGTGGAACTCCCTTCCACAAGTCTGCTTTCCCGACAGTTACAATCTCCAGGTGTTTAAATGTAGGGTCAATAGACACCTCCTATCACACTAACTCCCAGCTATTCTCACAACACTCTCATCTACCCAACCCTCATTCTCAGTATCCTTACCCGCCTATCACCCACCCTCTGTCATTTCCTATATTTAATCAGCCTTTCTCCACTCTACGTAGCCCCCTGCACAGTAGTGGCAGTGACATGCCTTGCTCGGGGTGAAACGCTTATAAAAAAAAAAAAAAATTAACCAAAAAACGTAGCGTAAAACCGAAAGTTGTTTCTGTCTTTATAAAATCGTCTTCTTTCAAAAGCGCTCTATCGACGAGCGAGAGCATGTGTTTTTTCTTTCTTGCCTTCTTTTGTCTTCCCCCGATTGCTTCCACTTGACAATAAATACTAAAAATAGTATGAAATACATCATTTTCTTTAAAAACCGGGGATTGCCTAATAAATATGGCCGGCAGTGTATATGTCCCAAAAATTTATTCAATTTCTGACTTCCATTTCCTTTCTTTTTTCAGATCCCAAATGATGACAGGAGTTCGGATGAAAAAAGATGTATCATAAACTGAAAAACAATTTAGAAGTGTTTCACAAAAATCCGTCAAGGCTAAAAACTCGCAGAGATTAGTTTTGATCTGATGTAACTGTTCCCAATGGTTCTAAGGAACATTAAGGAAGTGCTCAGTTATCTATCAGCCTTACAAAACGATGAAAAATTACTGCAGACCCTTCTCCGATCTCAAAACAAACCTGTATTACAAATGGTTCTCATCTTTAGAATCCTCAAATCGATTTACATTCCAATATTTAGATTTTGTGAATGACATTAGGTCAAATGCGTGAAAAATCTTCATCCAAGATGTTGGTGAGTATCGATTCTACCTTTAAGTTACAGTTGCATATTTGGTTTCAACCAAATTGTCATTTTACTAGTGTTTAGAGCAGGGCTCGGCAATTAAAGACCCGCCGGCTACATCCGATCCGCGAGCAATTTTCACCTGCTACGCCTAATTAATAATAGAATGGACAATAATTATCTTATTAATTCACTAAGCAACCGACAAAAAATATCAGTTGGAACTAATTGACGATCGTTTAAAATCAAAATTTAATTCCGAATCCACTGTTGACTCATGAAGAAATATAATTTCTGAAGCGGAAAATATAAAAGCCTATGAAATAATTCGAAAACGATGGCATCATTATTTGGAAGTACATATTCTTGTGAACAACTTTTATAGAGAATAAAGCCTATTGAAAGTCATTTAAGAACATGGTTGGCTGGAGACCAACTGGACGAGGTTTTGATCCTATCATCAAAAAATATTTCAACTGATGCAGAGAAGTTATCTAACAATAAGCAGAAAAAAATTTTCTAATTGAATTTTGTCTGTAGGAAAGTGTTGCATCTTCTGCTGATTGCGTTAAATAATAACCTGGTATTTAAATAATAACCTGGTATTTAAATAATAACCTGGTATTTAAATAATAACCTGGTATTTAAATAATAACCTGGTATTTTTGCAGTAAAATAAAGAACCTTTATAAATAACATAACATTAAATTCGTTGAATTTATTTTAAATTTCCAAACAAAAGCAGCAACTTTTATTGTAGTCTTTTTTTTATATCATGGTCCTCCTAAAAACACTGCGTAGTTTTTTGGCCCGCTTTCTTAAAATGTTGCCGACCTGTGAATTTGATTTTATATAGAGTGAAGATCAAGGCAGTCTTCTGAACGGAGCAGTCTGAGGTCGAGACAATTTATTATAGGACATTTGATATCATGGCCCTCCACTAAGATTCTGTAGAGCTTTTTCGCCCGCTCAGTCTAAAAGGTTGCCGACATCTGCATTAGATTTTATAAACAGTGTAGATCAAAGAAACCTTCTAGACAGAGCGGTTTGAGGTGAAAAAAATTATTATAGCACATTTGATATCATGGTTATCTTCTGGGAAACTGCATAGCTTTTAAACACGCTCTGTCTAAAACAATGCTGATCTTTGCATTAGATTTTATAGACAGAGTAAATCAAGGCAGCCTTCTAGACAGTACACTCTTAAGTCTAGCAAATTTTTATAGTACATTTGATATCATGTTCCTCTACAAAAAAACTGAGTAGATTTTTGGTCTGCTCTGTCTAAAATGTTCTGCATTAGATTGTATAGACAGTGCAAATTAAGGCAGCCTTCTGGACGAGCTGTCGAAGGTCGAAATAATTTTTTTTTTTTTTTAATCATTTCACCCCGAGCAAGGCGGAAACGCCACTGATGTGCAGGGGGTTACATAAATGTAAAAAGATTAATTAAAAAAGAGTGAGGAGTACAAACTAGTTAGAAAGGAACAATAGAAAGCTGAGAAAGCAGGCAGATTTTATATCATGGTCCTCTTCAAAGACACTGCATAGATTTTTGACATGCTCTGTTCAAAAGGTTGCTAACTTCTGGATTTGATTGTATAGATACTGGATTTCAAATCAGCATTCCGGACAGAGAAGTCTGAGGTCGAGACAGTTTATTACAATACATTTTATATCATTGCCCTCTTTCGAGACAACGCATCATAAGAACAGAACCCCTCGTAAGTCGAATACCTCCTGAATTTAAGGAGTTAGTAAATTTCTGGAGACCCTGTCTATATGCAGTTCTATGCGTCTTGTTGCGTAATGTCTGTTCGTCGCATTTTTTATAAGAAATAACTTGTATCGCTCAAATATATTCTTAGGCCTTGAACATGCAGAGATCTAAGGAAACCTTAATTTGAAAACAAAAACTCCAATGAGTTTCTACGAAAATGTTGTAAATTTAATTTTTGCTTATAGAATTCAGAAAGAAATAACAAATGGGAAATGAAATTCTAGAGAAACAAGCAAAAGCTAAAATAAAATGAATGAAGATGGTAAGTGAATAATGAAGATTTGGAATGCAGTTTGTCCAAAATTAAACATAGATAAATAAATAAGAAAGAGATAAGAAATAAAAGGATTTCGGCAGAACATTTCCAGAAAAAAGGGAAAGGCAATTTACAATAACAAAACGAAAAAAAAAAGAAAGAAATATCAGTGAAGAGAAAGGACGTAAGCACTAAAGACAAGAAAAAAGAACAAAAGAAAGAACAAAAGAAGCAAAGAAACTTAAAAAAGAAAAGAAGGGAGTTATCAATAAAAAAGAGAAAACAAAAGTAAGAAAAATAAAATGGAACAAAGATGTAATCATGAAAGAAAAAAGAAAAAAAAGGAAACAAACAAGACAAAAAGAAGGATAAAAAGAAAGAAAGATAACGAAAGAGAAAACAGAAGAATGCAATCCCGAAAGAAAAAAAAGAAAGAAAGAAAGATAAAAAGAAAGAAAGAATGATAGAAAAAAAGAAACAAGGAAGAATGAGTAAGCTTTGATGCAAATCTGAAAGAATAAATCTGAAAGAAAAAACGAAAGAAAAAACGAAAGAAAAAATCTGAAAGAAAAAACGAAAGAAAAAAACGAAAGAAAAAATCTGAAAGAAAAAAACGAAAGAAAAATCTGAAAGAAAAAAACGAAAGAAAAAACGAAAGAAAAAATCTGAAAGAAAAAAACGAAAGAAAAAATCTGAAAGAAAAAAACGAAAGAAAAAATCTGAAAGAAAAAAACGAAAGAAAAAATCTGAAAGAAAAAATCTGAAAGAAAAAAACGAAAGAAAAAATCTGAAAGAAAAAAACGAAAGAAAAAATCTGAAAGCAAAAATCTGAAAGAAAAAAACGAAAGAAAAAATCTGAAAGAAAAAACGAAAGAAAAAATCTGAAAGAAAAAATCTGAAAGAAAAAACGAAAGAAAAAATCTGAAAGAAAAAAACGAAAGAAAAAATCTGAAAGAAAACATCTGAAAGAAAAAAACGAAAGAAAAAACGAAAGAAAAAATCTGAAAGAAAAAAACGAAAGAAAAAATCTGAAAGAAAAAAACGAAAGAAAAAATCTGAAAGAAAAAATCTGAAAGAAAAAAACGAAATAAAAAATCTGAAAGAAAAAAACGAAAGAAAAAATCTGAAAGAAAAAAACGAAAGAAAAAAACGAAAAAAAAAATCTGAAAGAAAAAAACGAAAGAAAAAATCTGAAAGAAAAAAACGAAAGAAAAAATCTGAAAGAAAAAATCTGAAAGAAAAAAACGAAAGAAAAAATCTGAAAGAAAAAAACGAAAGAAAGAGAGAAAAAGTATGAAACAGGAAATAAACATGGATAAAATCAAACTTTTAGTTTAATTAGTTTTAATTAATTTTTAATTTAATTTAATTCAATTTAATTAATTTTTAATTAGTTTAATTAACTAAAACAAAGACGCGTAGAAGAAAAATAAATCATAATCAAGGATACAATCATGAAAGAAAAATGAAAGAAAATGGGAAGGAATGAAAATAAGAATAAGAAAAGAAAAACATGAAGAATAAACAATGATTCAACCACTAAGTAAGTAAAGAAAGAAAGAAAGAAAGAAAGAAAGAAAGAAAGAAAGAAAGAAAAAAAGAAAGAAAGAATGCAAGAAAGAAAGACAGAAGGGAAAGAAATGAAGAAAAATTGAAGAAGGAACCAATAAGGAAAAAATAGGACAGAAGGAAAGAAAAAAAAGAATAAAAGAAAGAAAGAAAAAAGAATAAAGAATGGCAGTAGGAAAAAAAAGAAAAATAAAGAAAATGACAGCATTTACATTAATCAGACTATTATCCTCAACTTTGGTGCCATTTGTACGACGTTTCGGCTGTTGTACCCTCCTGCCTTCTTCAGGTGTATAGAATTTTTAACCGAACCCTTTATTACAGTCACTGGAGTATATCATTCCTTGCCTAGAGCCTCTTCTGGTAGTCATGAGTTATTACTGGGCCATGTGTCCTTAAGGACACTTGACTCAGTGAATATAGACGTTGGTTAGTTTCTGTGACTTGACCCAAAATGCTGTGAGTTCAATACCAGGCTACAGCCATGGTGAACAAGTAACTTACAGGGTTAGAGGGAGATAACTCATGACTACCGGAAGAGGCTCTACTACGCAAGGAATGTTGATCATACACTCCACTGATTGTAATAAATGGTTCGGTTCGAAATTCCTAGCACCTGAAGAAGGCCGGAGCGTAGAACGACCAAAACGTCGTACAAATGGCAACCAAGATGAGGACAATAGTCCGAATAATGTAAATAGTGTAAATACTACCTCATCTCAGAAATATAGACAAATAGAATGAGCTATTATTAAACGTCGTACAAATGGTAACCAAGATGAGGACAATAGTCCGAATAATGTAAATACTGTAAATACTACGTCATCTCAGAAATATAGACAAATAGAATGATCTATTATTAAACGTCGTACAAATGGCAACCAAGATGAGGACAATAGTCCGAATAATGTAAATACTGTAAAGTACTCAGTTAAAGCTAGCTACTATTCAGGCAATAAGCAGCGTGACTGTACCGTTCGGACTTACTCATTTCTTTTTACTTAATTGCTGACACTTATTTGTATCTATGCTCTTGTTATGCTAATGGACTCTTTTGAACCTACCTTCTGTATTCGGTGTCTTAGTTCTGGCCAAGCCGGTTACCACAATTTTGTGGCGAACTTTCGCCACAAAAAACTCCACAGCCAATCAAGGGCGACGGAGATCCGCAGCAGAAAAATAAAATGAAAATAAGAAAGAAAGAATGAAAAAATAAAAATAAACAAGAACAGATGCAATCATGAAACAAACAAACAAACAAACAAACAAACAAACAAACAAACAAAAAAGAGAAAAAAATAAAGAAAGATGGATGATATCATGAAGTAATAAACTTAAGAACATGAAAGAAAATAAACAAAAAATGAAGAAAGATAAAATCATGAATGGGTTTATGGACAGAAAGAAAGAAAGAAAGAAAGAAAGGAAGGAAGGAAGGAAGGAAGGAAGGAAGGAAGAAAGGAAGGAAGGAAGGAAGGAAGATATATAAAGAAAGGAATGATAAGGACGGAAAGAAGGAAGGAAGGAAGGAAGATTTAAAAAGAAAGCAATGATAAAGAAGGAAGAAAGGAAGGAAGGAAGGAAGGAAGGAAGGAAGGAAGGAAGGAAGCTATATAAAGAAAGGAATGATAAGGACGGAAAGAAGGAAGGAAGGAAGATTTAAAAAGAAAGCAATGATAAAGAAGGAAGAAAGAAAGAAAGAATCGCTTGAAAGAAAGAAAGAAAGAAAGAAAGAGAGAAAGAGAATGGCTTAAACGAAAGAAAAAAGAAAGAATATTAATGACGAAATAAATAAATAAATAAATAAAGAGAGAGAGAAAGAGAATTGCTTAAACGAAAAAAAAAAGAAAAAATATTAATGGCTTGAAAGAGAAAGAAAAAAAGAAAGAAAGAAAGAAAGAAAAAGAATCGCTTGAAAGAAAGAAAGAAAGAAAGAAAGAAAGAAAGACCGATGGATCCTATCACGAAGTAATAAAGTTAAGAACATTAAAAAAAAATGAAGAAAGATAAAATCATGAATGGGTTTATCTAAAGAAAGAAAAAAAGAAAGAAAGAAAGAAAGAAAGAAAGAAAGGAAGGAAGGAAGGAAGGAAGGAAGGAAGATATATAAAGAAAGGAATGATAAGGACGGAAAGAAGGAAGGAAGGAAGGAAGATTTAAAAAGAAAGCAATGATAAAGAAGGAAGGAAGGAAGGAAGGAAGGAAGGAAGGAAGGAAGCTATATAAAGAAAGGAATGATAAGGACGGAAAGAAGGAAGGAAGGAAGATATAAAAAGAAAGGAATGATAAAGACGGAAGAAAGAAAGAAAGAATCGCTTGAAAGAAAGAAAGAAAGAAAGAGAGAGAGAGAATGGCTTAAACGAAAGAAAAAAGAAAGAATATTAATGACGAAATAAATAAATAAATAAAGAGAGAGAGAAAGAGAATTGCTTAAACGAAAAAAAAAAGAAAAAATATTAATGGCTTGAAAGAGAAAGAAAAAAAGAAAGAAAGAAAGAAAGAAAAAGAATCGCTTGAAAGAAAGAAAGAAAGAAAGAAAGAAAGAAAGAAAGAAAGAAAGAAAGAAAGAACGATGGATCCTATCACGAAGTAATAAAGTTAAGAACATTAAAAAAAAATGAAGAAAGATAAAATCATGAATGGGTTTATCTAAAGAAAGAAAAAAAGAAAGAAAGAAAGAAAGAAAGGAAGGAAGGAAGGAAGGAAGGAAGGAAGGAAGGAAGGAAGATATATAAAGAAAGGAATGATAAGGACGGAAAGAAGGAAGGAAGGAAGGAAGATTTAAAAAGAAAGCAATGATAAAGAAGGAAGGAAGGAAGGAAGGAAGGAAGGAAGGAAGCTATATAAAGAAAGGAATGATAAGGACGGAAAGAAGGAAGGAAGGAAGATTTAAAAAGAAAGGAATGATAAAGAAGGAAGAAAGAAAGAAAGAATCGCTTGAAAGAAAGAAAGAAAGAAAGAGAGAGAGAGAGAATGGCTTAAACGAAAGAAAAAAGAAAGAATATTAATGACGAAATAAATAAATAAATAAAGAGAGAGAGAAAGAGAATTGCTTAAACGAAAAAAAAAAGAAAAAATATTAATGTCTTGAAAGAGAAAGAAAAAAAGAAAGAAAGAAAGAAAGAAAAAGAATCGCTTGAAAGAAAGAAAGAAAGAAAGAAAGAAAGAAAGAAAGAAAGAAAGAAAGAAAGAACGATGGATCCTACACGAAGTAATAAAGTTAAGAACATTAAAAAAAAATGAAGAAAGATAAAATCATGAATGGGTTTATCTAAAGAAAGAAAAAAAGAAAGAAAGAAAGAAAGAAAGAAAGAAAGAAAGGAAGGAAGGAAGGAAGGAAGGAAGGAAGGAAGGAAGGAAGGAAGGAAGATATATAAAGAAAGGAATGATAAGGACGGAAAGAAGGAAGGAAGGAAGGAAGATTTAAAAAGAAAGCAATGATAAAGAAGGAAGGAAGGAAGGAAGGAAGGAAGGAAGGAAGGAAGCTATATAAAGAAAGGAATGATAAGGACGGAAAGAAGGAAGGAAAGAAGATTTAAAAAGAAAGGAATGATAAAGAAGGAAGAAAGAAAGAAAGAATCGCTTGAAAGAAAGAAAGAAAGAAAGAGAGAAAGAGAGAGAATGGCTTAAACGAAAGAAAAAAGAAAGAATATTAATGACGAAATAAATAAATAAATAAAGAGAGAGAGAGAAAGAGAATGGCTTAAACAAAAAAAAAAAGAAAGAATATTAATGGCTTGAAAGAGAAAGTAAAAAAGAAAGAAAGAAAGAAAGAAAAAGAATCGCTTGAAAGAAAGAAAGAAAGAAAGAAAGAAAGAAAGAAAGACCGATGGATCCTATCACGAAGTAATAAAGTTAAGAACATTAAAAAAAAATGAAGAAAGATAAAATCATGAATGGGTTTATCTAAAGAAAGAAAGAAAGAAAGAAAGAAAGAAAGAAAGAAAGAAGAATTTTGAGAAAAAATCGTTGAAATAAAAATTACATAAATGTCGAAATGCCGTAAAAAATAAAGTCAGTTTTTGCATTGTCAATTCAAATCTGAAGAAATGTGCAACCAACAAAGAATTCAGGACAAAATCACAGATGAAAGAATTTTGACAAAGAAAATAAAAAGATACCAAGATCAGAATAAAACAAAAACAGCTTGATCGAAAGATGTGGACTAAGGAGAATTCCTGACCAATAAAAAGTAAAATAGAAAAGGAAGTATAATGGAAACTCGTAGAATAAATCAACGCCGTACAGATTCTGCAGAAATGGAAGGGAACTCTATGGTATAAAATGAATTTCGGTGTTTTGATGAGGTTATTTGACTCTTCTGTTTTCAATGTGCGAAGCTATGAGAGTCATTTTTCCTCCCATTTCGGCAAGGCAGGACAAAAATTTGACCAACAGGACCGGGAAAAATTGGATAACATTGGTTAGTTCTTGTGACTTGATCCAAAGAATTGTGAGTTCAATACCAGGCTACAGCCATCGTAAACAAGTAACTTACAGGAAAAGAGTGAGATAATTCCAGACGAGACTCAACTACGCAAGGAATGATGAAGTAATGAAGGAAAGGGTTCGGCTTGAAATCCCTAGCGCCTGAAGAAAGCCGGAACGTACAACGGCCGAAACGTCGTCCAAATGGCAACAAAGATGACGACAATAGTCCAAATAATGTAAATATTTTTGATTAGGTTATTTGACATTTCTATTTTCAATGTGCGAGGATATGAAAATCATTTTGCTTCCCATTTCGGCAAGGCAGGACAAGACATTTGACCAACAGGACCAGGAAAAATCGGGTAACACTGTATGTGAGAATATCGACTACAGAATGTAGTAAAGGAAAGTGAGAAGAAAGGACTAAATATAATTTATAAGGAAGCTGAATAAATGATTAACAGCAAAATCAGAAGTCCAAAATGTCACTTACAGGTCGAGACACTAAAATCTGGTGCAGAAATGTAAATACCTGCGAAGTGTTCTAACAAAGGTGGAACATTGAGATTCGAGGGCCCATTAGCATGGCCAAGTACGCATTTCAAAAACTAAGTAGAGTCTTGCGAGACAGTAAAATTTCGTTTGGAACAAAAACAAAAAAGAGTGTTACGTGATATCTGTCCTGCTATATGACAGCGAATACTCGTGAACCTACTCAAAGATGAAAGAACTCGAAGAACCAAAAATGTGGTTTTAGGGAAGGATGCTGAGGATAACATGAATCGAACGTGTGATCAACGACAAGGTTTTGGAACCGCATAATGAATATCTAATATCTTGGGTCCTCAGAATATTCACGCCGTACAAGTTGAACAGATCCGCTTTCTCATTATACACATTATACAAATTATAATCAGTAGAAAACTGCAACAGCTCAAGTACCAGATACACCACGACGTATAATCCGGGGGAGTGTTTTTTTATATATTTATATATCTTTCCAGGTGAAGAGGATTCAACGTTTTATTATTTTGAGTGCCCCGTCATTTATTTTATTATAAACAAAATGAACCTTCGCTATGATAAGTTAAAAGAAACACACAAGTAAATTTTATATCTTCCCACATACATACACAGTAAACCAAAGGTTTTTCTGTTATTTAAATATAAATCATCTGTACAACCAACATCAGTCATTACCTGATGAAGAGAATCTATCTCGAAACATAGAAATTTCCGTGTCGCAATGTACAATTTATTCATAACTATATAATTATATTTATATATCGATAATTCACAGATATAAGCAAGTCACATAAAAGTTGACTGGTATTTCAAAATTACATTCAGTAATGCGGTTGTCTTGAATGGTCCTGCCTCCACTTTCTACTGCACAAACGTTGGCGTCCCCCCGGGATCTATCCTAGGCCTGACACTCTTTCTAATCGTCATAAATGATCTCCCAGACGCGATCAAATCCCAAGTAGGCATCTACGCAGATGACACCACCAATTACTCCCACGTCAGTAAGAAATCTGGCCAGGCGGACAAACATAACCTCGCCACTGATCTTGAGAAGCACCTCCACTCAGTGGTGGACCGGGTAAGAAGTGACTCTTAAATTTCAATGCTACTAAAACGAAACTCATATCTGTCAACAATTACAGGCGATCTCTTCTGCCACCCATAAGCATGGACCAAGCAAATCTCCATGTAATCAATACACTGCACCTCCTCGGCCTTACCCTATCTTCTGATTTCAAGTGGAACCATTACATTGAATTAATAGCTAAATCCACTGTAGCTCGACTCCAGCCACTTTCTCACAACGGGTTGTGGCTTCCCTATGTTTTTTCTACAAATATTTTCATGGCTTCTGCTCTGACGAACTTAGGTCACTGGTGCAATCTACACAAGAATTTAATCGTGTAACCAGACTGGCAACAAGGTTCAACAATTTTACAATTAAATCAACCAAATGCAGACGACAATTCTACTCTACAGCTTCTTTTGTTGCACTTCACGCCTGTGGAACTCGCTTCCATATACTTGCTTTCCTGAAGGCTACAACCTCCAGGAATTTAAATGCAATGTCAATTCCCATCTTTTATCCACTTGACTCCAGTCCTTTTCTACATCATACCGTGTATCTTGTTCTTTTTACTCCTGTATTCAATCTTTCTCTTGCCCTTTCTCTGACACCCCCTGTAACTGGTTCGTCTTTCTTTTCACTCTCCTCCTGCCTAAAACTTTAACTCTCTTATGTAGCACCCTGCACATCACATACTGCCTTGCTTGGGATGAAAAGATTTTTAAAAAAGACGGAAACGTAAATTAAACTTATATTTAACATTTAGAAAGATAAGCTAAAGTTTCGGGGATGCGTAACGTGGAAGAAGGGCTTGGAGAATCTAATACACACAGTACGGATAGAAGGAAAGATAAACATGGGAAAGCAATGTAAGATATACTTGATAGGCTGAGAACGTAGATGGCGGAGCGGGGTTTGGAAGAGATACTAACAAAAAAGTGTTAAGAGCAACTAGAGATAAAGGGATGTGGAAAGCCATGATCGTCTATGTCTTGAAGGGACACGGAACATTTTTTTTTAATCGTATCACCCTGAGCAAGGCGGTAACGCCACTGATGTGCAGGAGGATACGTAATAGTGAAAAGATTGGAAAAGGAAAAGCCGGAAACCATGTCCTAAACAGGGAACAAGGGATGAGCCTCTTAACCTGTTCAATAGACATGGGTGGAGTGTGAACAGGGCGATAGATCTATCTACTCCAATTGAAAAAAAAAAGTGAGAAGATTGGAAAAGGGAAAGCCGGAAACCATATCCTAAACAGGGAACAAGGGATGAGCCTCTTAACCTGTTCAATAGACATGGGTGGAGTGTGAACAGGGCGATAGATCTATCTACTCCAATTGAAAAAAAAAGTGAGAAGATTGGAAAAGGGAAAGCCGGAAACCATATCCTAAACAGGGAACAAGGGATGAGTCTCTTAACCTGTTCAATAGACATGGATGGAGTGTGAACAGGGCGATAGATCTATCTACTCCAATTGAAAAAAAAAAAAGTGAGAAGATTGGAAAAGGGAAAGCCGGAAACCATATCCTAAACAGGGAACAAGGGATGAGCCTCTTAACCTGTTCAATAGACATGGGTGGAGTGTGAACAGGGCGATAGATCTATCTACTCCAATTGAAAAAAAAAAGTGAGAAGATTGGAAAAGGGAAAGCCGGAAACCATATCCTAAACAGGGAACAAGGGATGAGCCTCTTAACCTGTTCAATAGACATGGATGGAGTGTGAACCGGGCGATAGATCTATCTACTCCAATTTTTTGTGACTAAGATGGGCTCGCCTACAACTACATCAAGTCATTGAATATGCCAAGCCTTTAGGGATAATGCTATGAGTGAATACATCACCAGGTATTAATTCCGGGAGTTATGGTCGAGAGATCTGTTGCTTTGTGATAAACACTGCAGTGGCCAACCACAGATGAAGATTGCCAAATACTTTCAGGTTTCTGACAAAATAGCAAGAATTCCCCTGCACTGCATAGTGAAAGTGTAGAACTTCACACTGGTTGGAAGTAAGCAAGTGACAGCCTGTTTCTCAAAGCTTTTTCTTGCACTGTCAGTCAGTTAGTCAAGTGCCATACGTGATACATGCTTGGGCAACTATGTCTCAAAAGAGACATGACTGACTGAGCAGAAGATTATCCCGCAGTAGGTTGCCATTGCATGATTGGAACTAAACGCCCAGGGCGTGACCTGATCAATCTTGACCTTATACTTTACCAGTCCTTCCACGTTGTGTTTGTTTTGATCTCTAACCAGCCAAAGTAGGATTGCCGTTATCACGAGTATATTAAGACCGGATTTACCCGATATAGAGTATTTTCTTCTTCTTGATCGTCTTCTTTCCACGTTGTGTTTTTTGATCTCTAACCAGCCAAAGTAGGATTGCCGCTATCACGCGTATATTAAGGCCGGATTTACCCGATATAGAATATCTTCTTCTTGTTCGTCTTCTCCTTTTTCTTCTATGTGCCCTGTCCTTTCAAGACGTAGGCAATCATGGCTTTCCACATCTCCCTATCCCTGGTGGCTCTTAGCACGCCTTCTCTTGTTGCACCCTGCAACCCTCATTCCACCATCCACCTGATTAAGTTCTTCAAATGTTATCCGTTGCTTTCCTCTGTCTCTTTTTCCCTCTATCTAGCCTGTTAGTATCACATTCTCCAAGCCCTCCTTCCTCATTGCATGTCACAGGAACTCCAGTTGTCTCTTCCTGATGCTCAGTATTAATTTCCTTTTTGTTTCCATCATTTCCAAAACCTCATCATTACTGACATACTCGATCCATGATATTCACAGCATCCTTCTAAAGAACCACATTTCACTTACTTCAAGTTTTTCCTTAATCTCTTTTTATATTGTCCAGAATTCACTACCATATTGGAGAACTGATAACACATAGCAATCCAGTAGTCTCTTCTTGGCTTTTAGCGAAATTGTCCTGTCTCTTAATACTTTACTCAACTTCTGGAATGCTTCCTTCGCCATGCCAATTAGCCTTCAGATTTCTGTGTCGCACTTTTCGTTTTCTGTTATAACACTTCCCAGATATTTAAAATTTTGTACCTGCTTGATTCTAGTATCTCCGACATGTATTTGGCATATTGGTCTGCCCTTTTTACTGATGACTATGCATTCGGTTTTCTTGCAGTTTATTTGTAATCCTTTCTTGTCACTCTCTTTAGCTAACTTCTGTAAAAGGGCTTGTAGTTTCCTTTCTGTGTCTGCTATCAGCACTGTATCATCTGCGTACCTTTAAATTGTGGCCTCCGATGACAAATCCTGGCCTAATATCTTGGGTCCTCAGAATATTCACGCCGTACAAGTTGAATAGATCCGCTTTCTCATTATACAGATTATACAAATTATAATCAGTAGAAAACTGCAACAGCTCAAGTACCAGATACACCACGACTTGTAATCCGGGGGAGTGTTTTTTTTATATATATTTATATATCTTTCCAGGTGAAGAGGACTCAACGTTTTATTATTTTTAGTGTCCCGTCATTTATTTTATTATAAACAAAATGAACCTTCGCTATGATAAGTTAAAAGAAACACACGAGTAAATTTTATATCTTTCTACATACATACACAGCAAACCAAAGGTTTTTCTGTTATTTAAATATAAATCATCTGTACAACCAACATCAGTCATTACCTGATGAAGAGAATCTATCTCGAAACATAGAAATTTCCGTGTCGCAATGTACAATTTATTCATAACGATATAATTGACACATGAGTTGACTGGTATTTCAAAATTACATTCAGTAACAATATTCTCGGAATTGAGGTTTATTCAATTGACTTTTAGCAGCAACCTCATTTCAGTCCGACCGTATTATTCAAACCGTCTCATTGAAATTACTAGACCCAACTTATCTCTTCCTAGTAGCAGGCCCTAACTGACTCCGAATCATTCTACTTTCGTCTCCAACCCTGGTTTTATTAAACAAGCACAAAACCGGGATAATAAAGTGTAGTCTCGGGAGGGGTTAGTTTTTTCGCACCATATAACTCTTCCCAGCTCGAAATGAAAACAATAACAGTCATCCATTTCGACTGAGTCTCTAGGCTCTTCATTAATGAGGGGGAGTGAACTCACTCGCGGTTATCAATAGCCTGTCCGTTTCTAACATTCTCACTGTCCAATTTTGACATAGGGTCACATTTTGTCAAATCAGGATGACAATATTATGTCTAGAATGGTTTTTCTCGAATTCAATCAATTCAGTTACTCTGATTTTATTTAACTTTTTATTTATTACATTTTAGAGAAATGTCTTTTTATCTTTAAAGTTAAAAAAAAATACCAGCCGTCTAGAAATAGGGATAGAAAAAAAAGAAAAAAAATAGAAAAAAATAGAAAAAAAGAACTAAGGTCCTAAAAAAGAGAAATTTGGAAGGAAATAAAAAAAAGAAAGGAAAGAATAAGAAATATTAAAACGGTGAAAGAGAAAGTTGAGAGTAAGTGTGAACGAGAGCGAGTGCAAACAAAGAAAGAAAGAAAATGAAGAAAGAAAGATTCAAGAAAGAAAGAAACTAAAAAAGAAAAGAAATAAAATTAAGAAAGAAAGAAATAAGAAAGAAAGAAAATGAAGAATGAAAAAATAAAGAAAGAATGAAAAGATGAAGAAAGAGAGAAAGAAAAAGAAAAAGGGAGAAAGAAAGAAAACGAGGAAAGCAAGAAAAGGAAGAAAGAACGAAAAAGAAGAAAAAGACAAAAAAGAAAGAAAGAAAATAAAAAGAAAGAAAGAAAGAAAGAAAATGAAGAAATAAAGAAAAAAATGAAAAAATTAAGAAAGAAAGCAAAAGAAAGAAAGAGAATGAAGAAAAAAATGAAAATGAAGAATGAAAGAAAGAATGAAATAGAAAGAAAATGAAGAAAGAAAATGAAGAAAGAAAGAATTAAACTGAAGAAAGAAAAGAAGGAAGAAAGACATCACGTAAGTTAGATGTTAAAAGGTAGTAAAAGTCAATTTTCAAATAAATATTGAAAGAAAGATGTCGAATAAAAAGAAAGAAAGAATGAGGGAATAGAAAGAGAAAAGCCAAATATTTGACGCAAATGAATGAAGGAGTATAAAGAAAGAAAGAATACACAAGAATATAATATAAAAGAAAGAATAAAAAGAGGGGAAAAGAGCGAATACATTGAAAAAAAGAATGAAGGAAAAACTCTAAAAAAGAAATAAGCGTCGAATAACAAACGAAAAAAGAAAGAAAGAAAGAAACAAAGAACAAAGAAAGAGAGACTTAATAAAGAGACCAGACAGAGGGAAAGAAAAAAGAAAGAAAGAAAGAAAGAAAGAAAGAAAGACAGGCTTAACAAGGGACCAGAAAACAAGAAAGAAAGAGAGAAAGAAGAAAGAGAGAATTAACAAGAGACCTGAAAGAACGACAGAAAGAATTAACAGTAGAACAGAAAGAAAAAAAGGAAAAAAAGGAAAGGCTTAACAAGGGCCTAGAAAGAAAGAAAGAAAGAAAGAAAGAACAATAGACCTGAAAGAAAAAATATAGGAAAGAAAAAAAGAAAGAATTAACAAAGGATTAGAAAGAAAGAAAGAAAGAAAGAAAGAAAGAAAGAAAGAAAGAAACAATAGACCTGAAAGAAAAAATATAGGAAAGAAAAAAAGAAAGAATTAACAAGGGACTAAAAAGAAAGAAAGAAAGAATTAACAATAGACCTGAAAGAAAAAATATAGGAAAGAAAAAAAGAAAGAATTAACAAGAGACTAAAAAGAAAGAAAGAAAGAAAGAAAGAAAGAAAGAAAGAATTAACAATAGACCTGAAAGAAAAGATATAGGAAAGAAAAAAAGAAAGAATTAACAAGGGACTAAAAAGAAAGAAAGAAAGAAAGAAAGAAAGAAAGAAAGAAAGAAAGAATTAACAATAGACCTGAAAGAAAAAATATAGGAAAGAAAAACAGAAAGAATTAACAAGGGACTAAAAAGAAAGAAAGAAAGAAAGAAAAAAAGAAAGAAAGAAAGAAAGAAAGAATTAACAATAGACCTGAAAGAAAAAATATAGGAAAGAAAAAAAGAAAGAATTAACAAGGGACTAAAAAGAAAGAAAGAAAGAAAGAAAGAAAGAAAGAAAGAATTAACAATAGACCTGAAAGAAAAAATATAGGAAAGAAAAAAAGAAAGAATTAACAAGGGACTAAAAAGAAAGAAAGAAAGAAAGAAAGAAAGAAAGAAAGAAAGAAAGAAAGAAAGAAAGAATTAACAATACACCTGAAAGAAAAAATATAGGAAAGAAAAAAAGAAAGAATTAACAAGGGACTAAAAAGAAAGAAAGAAAGAAAGAAAGAAAGAAAGAAAGAAAGAAAGAAAAAAGAAAGAAAGAAAGAAAGAAAAAATTAACAATAGACCTGAAAGAAAAATATAGGAAAGAAAAAAAGAAAGAATTAACAAAGGACTAAAAAGAAAGAAAGAAAGAAAGAAAGAAAATTATAATTCAAAGAAACGGGGTAAATATTTAAAATACTGGAGAGATAAAGATATCTAAATAGAATGAATAAACGAAAACAGAAGAGAGGATATAAAGAAAGAATAAAAAGAAAGAAAGAAACAAACAAACAAACAAACAAAAAAGAAAAGTAATAAAATAAGTAACAAAAAACGAAAGATAAATGAAGGACAGAGTGAATAAATGTAGAAAGCGCAAACATTTGAAAAAAAACAATCACGAAGAAGTTTTAAAAGAAGGAATAAATGATAAAGAACGAGTAGGAAAAAACAAGAAAAGAAAAATTAGAAAGAAAGAATTAAAATGAAAACGAAAGAGAAAGTGAAAGTAAACAATAATATAAAAAATAGAATTTAAAAGGAAATGAACATCAAATGACAAGTGAATAGAGAAAGAGAGATGTGGAAGAGAAGAAAAATCAAACAAAAAATAGAAAGAGAAAAAAGCAAATATTTGCTGAAAAATGACGAGGAAATATGAAAGTGGGTGAAAAAAAAAAGAGTAAAAAGTAAGAATGGAAAAAGGAAGGAAAACATGAAGGAAGAAAAATGGAGAATGAAAATAATGAAAGATAATTCGAAACTGACTGAAACTAAGAAATTATAAAACTAATAAACGTCAAAAGAAAGAAAGAAAGAAAGAAAGAAAGGTTTAACAAGAAACAAAAAAGAAAAAGAAAGAAAGAAAGAAAGGCTTAACAAGGGAAAAAAGAAAGAAAGAAATGCTTAACAAGGAACAAGAAAAAAAGAAAGAAAGAAAGGCTTAACAAGGGAAAAGAAAGAAAGAAAGAAAGACAAATGGATAGGTTGGAAAATCAAGATTAAGAGAAGAAAAAGAAAGAAAGAAAGAAAGGCTTAACAAGGAACAAGAATGAAAGAAAAAAGAAAGAAAGGCTTAACAAGAGAAAAAGAAAGAAAAGAAAAAAGAAAGAAACAAATAAACAAAGAACAAAGAAAGAGAGGCTTAATAAAGAGACCAGAAAGAACGAAAGAAAGAATTAACAGGGAAACAGAAAGAAAAATATGTAAGAAAGAAAGAAAGAATTAACAGGGGACCAAAAGAAAGAAAGAAAGGCTTAACAAGGAACAAGAAAAAAAGAAAAATGAAAGAAAGAAAGCCTTAACAAGGGAAAAGAAAGAAAGAAACAAACAAACAAACAAAGAACAAAGAAAGGGAGACTTAATAAAGAGACCAGAAAGAACGAAAGAAAGAAAAATATGTAAAAAAGAAAGAAAGAATTAACAGGAGACCAAAAGAAAGAAAGAAAGAAAGAAAGAAAGAAAGAAAGTGTTGGGACGAATAAAACATATTCCAAGGGAATTAACCCTTTCCTGTTCCGAAACAGAGTACCTCTCTTTTCACCTCTGAAAGTGGGTACACACGAGTCACGTGATCAACGGCACATTCAGACGTGGGACGCATGAGAGAACAAACTTGGAATATGGCCGTCAGTGGTTAAAGAACGCACGTTTGTTCTCCTGCCGTAATGGTTGTGACACACAACCCGATAACTTGGGACTGATACCGCATGTACATATTTTGTAATGCTTCTCCATGTAAAATAAATGTACTTTCCAGTCAACCGTGAGTAGACATCTACTTATCCTTCGTCCCATGCATTTTCATCAAGTGCTGCACACACACACACACACACACACACACACACACACACACACATATTCGTCCACGGACCATGAATCATACTATAAATTAAGGCATTTTAGTTATGAGACAACACCCCGTTCATAAGAGAAAGAAAGAAAGAAAGAAAGAAAGAAATGCTTAACAAGGGATCAGAAAGAACGAAAGAAAGAATTAACAGAAGACCAGAAAGAAAAAGAAAGAAAGGCTTAACAAGGGACAAGAAAGAAAGAAAGAAAGAAAGAATTAACAATGGACCTGAAAGATAAAATACAGGAAAGAAAGAAAGAAAGAATTAACAAGGGAGTACAAAGAAAGAAAGAAAGAAAGAAAGAAAGAAAGAAAGAAAGAAAGAAAACGAAGTAAACGAGAGAAGTATAAATAAAAAAAAGGAGATGAAGGAGGCGGAAGAGAAAGACAAAAATGACGAAGAGTAGAAATAAAAAGAAGAAGAAGAAGAGGAAGAAAAATGAAAACGAAAAGAAATAGAAGCTGAAAAAATGAAGAAAAAAAGAACAACAACAACAACACGGAAGAAGAAAAAAAGAAGTGAAGACAAAGAGGTGTAAGAAGGATTAGAAGATGAAAAAAATTGTAGAAGAATGAAGACAAGAAAGAAAGATGTGGAGGCGAAAGTGAAAAAGAAAGTGAAGAAGAATAAGGAAAGAAAAGTGAAGAAGATAGAGGTAGAGAAATTGATGAAAAAATAAGGAGGATATGAAGAAGAAGCAGAAGGAGGAGTTTATATAAATGATTAGCGAGACAGGGATCATAATTCTCCACGTCCTGAATGGACACCGCCCAAAGAATGACGAGGAGAAGAAAGAGAAAACAAGAAGATTGAGGAACACACACACACACACACACACACACACACACACACACACACACACACACACACACACACACACACGGAAAAATAAACGTTCACAAATATATGGTCAAAATGATGAAAATGACAGTGAGAAGAGATAAGTTTTGTTTGGGAGATGACGGTGATAAATATTAAAATTAGATATATGTGCCGATAGTGTCGTTCTCGGAATGGTATGTTTAAAAAAAAACTATTATATGTTGCGAAAACTAATAATTCTGTCAGAAATTCCAAAAAAGCCTATTTCAGAATATGAGCTCATAAAAATAAATCCGGTGATGAATTTGTTTTGTCATCAATATTGGCAAACCATTTATGACCCGAAGAGACACTACAGTATTGTGTTTATGAGTTGAAAACCATGAAATATGACACGCACAATACAGACGACCGGGCCAGCCATTTCTCATAAACCCAAAGAAATATGGCTTCAATATGTCGAGGATGAATATGGTTGCAAAAGATAATGTTATGATATCTAATTTCAAAATCCGAATCTATAATTAAAAATTTTAAATGTAATAAGATTGAATCGTTCTCATGAAGGAACCATTTGTTATTCCGAAAAGATGTTTGTTTCGTTTTTAATATCATTATCAAATTATCCATTTTTTACTGAAATAGCTTTCTCAGATGTGGTCCGTAGGTCTTTAATTTGACCTACATTTTTCATAGCTTTTATCACTGACCTTCATTGTGTTATCAGTTCACCATTTGGCTCTAGGTCAAATTCTCAGCTAATCTAAAAAAGAACGACAATCTGTTTGAAGGGGTTGTGACTGCTAAAGCCTTGAAAAAAAAACTGCCGTTTTTTTTTTCATCGACTCTTTTCTGCCTTTATTACTGATGCTAACATCCAGGTGATGAAGACGTTGTGCTGTAGGAGGAGGTGTTACCACTGTAGATGTAGAAATAGTCAGCCATGTCTGGTACAAGGATAATTCATGAGCATAGTCGACAATCCCCACAACTTAGGGTTTATCAGAATTATAAAAATTATCAGAAGGTTATCAGAAAGTGGATTTGCGGAAGAATAAAGTATACCTTTTGTATGTTTAAATTGAAATTTATTAATAAAAAAGGATAACGTGAATTGGTAGAATTTAAATGTTCAATAAGAGTAGTAAGACTAGGAGTGTCTTTGAAGTAATCGCTCAGTTTTAAAGGGTTCCGATCGGTTATCAAGTATAAGAAAAGGTAGACGGGTGAACGATGAAAAGGAAGGAAGGTGAGATAAAAAGATAGAGACCATAATAGCAATCGCTTGATATTTGTCAAGGGTACGTGTTCATTACACTAGTCTTCTTCTCTCTGGTGACAGGCGAATTTGCTTGTCTCTTATTTCGTTTGTGGTGCTCGAAAATGTCATTTGGGAATTAACTCCCGGATGCGATTTTTGCCTTTCCTTTGGACGACAATCAAACTTCGCATCAGCTCTCGAAAAGGGTTCATAAAATGAATTTTATTTATGATAATTGAAGATTATTTTAATTTTGTTTTTAGATGTTTCCTAGTGTTCAATTAGCCGAAAAACATTTCGCATCAAGGTGTGAAATTTTGCAGGTTTTGTTCTGGATTCGCTTTTGCTTGTGTGTTAATCAAAGTTTGTAAAATTGATTCTTTTTTTTTAATTTCTAACAAAATCAATGGGTCAGTGCTTAGCATTTGAATTTTAAATCTAGATCATGTTATGTTCACTACAGCGCCTATTCGGGCTAACATTTACTCTTGTCATGAAGTTGAAAGATTATATTGAATCAGTTGCTAGGACTGCTTTCTGAAAATTTGTTTCACTGTGTCGATCTTGACAATTTTTAACTCCAGAATCTATGTTACGTATTTATAAGTTTACCATTCGTCCATGCTTTGAATATTGCCGCCAAATCTGGTCTTATGTTTCTGCGATGTATTCAAAGATTATTGGAAAAATACTAAAAAGATTATGCAATGTCATTTGTCATAATCTGACGTCGCGGTTTCAAACCCATTTAATTAAAATTCCATGAATTTAAACGCAGTCGGTTCCACGGTGCAGCAGTTTGCTGGAAGAAGTTGTTCGAATGGAACTGACTTCTCACTGATTGAATACGGGTGGAATATGGGTGGTTTTGTAAATGTAGTTTGTTACAAGTACATCTCAGGTGTGAAGGTTAGAACTGACGAAACAAAGATAAGGTCGTCTAGACCTGATAAACAGCGTCTCCAAAACCTTTATATATAGAGAGAGAGAGTGAGAGAGAGATCATTTTCACCATTTATTTTCACTTATCATCTGAAGATGAACATTTTTGTTCTGAAACATGAACATTTTTGTGTAGTGATATTATGCTTTTATAAACCATTGCAATAGCAAAATCACAATATATATACTACCGGCCATAATTATTAGGCCACCCCAGTGTTTTTAAAAAGGTTATATATTTCATACTATTTGTTAGTATTTATTGCCAAGTGAATAATTGTAAATGAAAATAGAATGGTTCTTTTGTTAATATTGCACAATAACATGTGCATCAAATGAATTTATAAATATTTAATAATTACTGATATTGCAGTTTCATCAATGAAAGGATGAAAGACATTGGGGGTGATTGGGATGAGTCCATGTTTGCTTCCTTGCCTTGTAAGATTTTCCAAATTATTAATAACACAAGAATCATTCTATTTTCATTTAGAAGTGTCCATTTGGCAATAAATACTAAAATAATATGAAGAACATTATTTCTTTTAAAAAACTGAGGTGGCCTAATAATTATGGCCGGTGGTGTTCATACGTGCGGTTATGCACAGACAGATTGTTAGCAGGGTCTAGACATCCGACTGCTTTTACCCAGGAACGAAACCCGACCAAATCGCGTCTGTCAACGATTCTACCTCTGTGCTAAGAAGGAGGTTATCTTTTTAGCGTGCGATATTTTATATATATATATATATAATATGTATGTGTGTGTGTGTGTGTGTGTGTGTGTGTGTGTGTGTGTGAAGGAAAGAAAGATGGTGAGAGAGAGAGAGAGAGAGAGAGAGAGAGAGAGAGAGATAGAGACAATCCGCTGAAAGGTGACCTCATCAGTAAACAATAATTTTGCTTTTAATATAATTTTCGAAGGGAAAGAACATTTTCACCATTTCGCTTAACCGATAGGGTCTCCAGCTAATGCTGTTTTGGCACGTCTGTTGTTGGTATTTCTTGAAAGCTGTCCATTTAAAAATATTTTGCCACAAACACTCTTCTTATTATATATATATATATATATATATATATATATATATATATACCGGCCTTAATTATTAGGCCATCCCAGTTTTTTTAATGTTTTATTTTATACTATTTTTAGTATTTATTGCCAAACGAAAATAGAATGTTTCTTTTGTTATTATTAATTTGCAAAATTTTACAAGGAAGCAAAGATGAACTTATTCGAATCACCCTACATTTTCTTCATTCTTTCATTGATGAAACTGCAATATAAGTCATAATTAAATATTTATAAATTCATTTGATGCACATGTTATTGTGCAGTATTAACAAAAGAACCATTGTATTTTCATTTATAATTGTTCACTTGGCAATAAATACTAAAAAATAGTATGTAACACATCATTCTTTTAAAACACTGGAGTGGCCTAATAATTATGGCCGGTAGTGTGTGTATATATATATATATATACGTTCTAACACCCTGATTGAGCACTCTGGAAGAAATGTAGACTTTGAAAAACGGTAGCTACCCTGGCATGTACGCATCGCTCATTCACTCATGAATTAGAGCAGTCTGGCTATTGGGCGTGTATAGTGATAATATACATGCTAAAATGTCTGCCTTTCTCTACCGTGCGCCCATGGCCCAGAGGTAGAATCGCCGAATGACGCCACTTCGGTCGGGTTTCAATCCTGGGTTAGAAGCAATCGGAGTCTAATCGTACTGATGAGCTGTGATACAGCGAAACAGATCTGTCTGCGGATGACTATATATATATATATATGTGTGTGTGTGTGTGTGTGTGTGTGTGTGATTCCATGCATATAATTCTCTCTCTCTCTATATATATATATCTATATCTATATATATATATATATATATATATATATATATATATATATGTATTGACTTTGATGCATGGTATATTCATATTCGTTCCATCATTTGACACATGTATACATTACTTGTCCCGTATTTTCAACGAAAATGTATATATAAAGTGAAACATCGATTAGTGGTTAAGAATTTAGCATGAGAATCAACACGATCTGATCGGAGAATTTCTGTTATCGTCCACTTCTGGGCCGAGGAGAGGAGTGGAAAATGGACTTTCTGCAAAATGTTGTAATCAACGACATTTTGAAGTCACGTTTCCTCTCTCATTAAGTACCCGTTATTATTAATTAATTTTAATTACCTTTGATTTGTTGTTTATTTCTCTTGCTCTCCGTCAATTAGGCCTTACTACAAGGAGAACTATTTCTGGTCTGTTTTAATTGATTAACTGACTGATTTTTACCCAATTGATCAGGCTTTATCTATTTTACTGTCATGCGGTCTTTTATTGCACCAATTATTTTATCTTAATCGTCATGATTTGTTTTTGCTTATTCCATTAGCATCTGGCGTTTGTAAACAAATGTGAATGCGACAGCAGGTCGTCCTTCGTCCTTTTTGCACCTCTGAATGATGTTAAGGAGAATAAATTGTTAATTTTTTGATAATTCATAACAAATAATCTTCTTCTTCATGTGGCGTTTCCTTTTAGAACGTAGATCTCTACTTTTCCCTATTGATTGTCTCTCTTTCCTCTTGGTATCTCAACAATATAAGATACGCGGACGAGACGGTGCCGATAGCAAACACGGGAAGGAAAATCCAGGACATTCTTCAGAAGCTATCAAAAGAAAGTGAGAAGAAAATAAAATAAAAGTAATAAAACAAAATAAAACAAAACAAGAAATTCAAATACCTGGGAAGTATTTTGACAGAGGATAGAATGTGCGCTATGGAGATCCAAAGACGCATTGGCATGGCCGAAGACGCATTTCAGAATCTAACCAAAGTACTAAAGAACAGGAAAATCTCATTAGAAACAGAGAAAAGATTGCTGGATTGCTATGTGATATCTGTCTTTCTGTATGGCAGGGAATGTTCTTCTTCTTCTTCTTCTTCTATGTGCCCTGTCCCTTCAGGACGTAGGCGATCATGGATCTCCACGTCTCCCTATCCCTTGTGGCTCTTAGTATGTTTGCTCCTGTTGCTCCTGGCAACCCCCGTTCCGTCATCCACCTGATCAGACTCTGCAGATATGTTATCCGCTGCCTTCCTCTGTCTCTCCTTCCTTCTATCTGACCAGTCAGTATCAGGTTCTCCAGGCTCTCCTTCCTCATTGCATGTCCCAGGAACTTCAGTTGTCTCTTTCTGATGCTCAGCATCAATTTCCTTTTTGTTGCCATTCTTTCTAACACTTCGTCGTTGCTTGTATGCTCAGTCCACGATATCCGTAGCATCCTTCTGTAGAACCACATTTCGGCCGCTTCCAGTTTTTTCCTCATTTTCGATGATATTGTCCAGCATTCACAGCCGTACTGAAGAACTGACATCACGTAGCAGTCTAGCACTCTTTTCTTCGTTTCTATTGAGATCTTCCTGTGTGTTAGTATTTTGCTCATCTTCTGGAACGCGTCCTTTGCCATGCCAATTCGCCTTCGGATCTCCCTGTCGCACTTTCCATCTCCTGTTAGAACACTTCCTAGGTACTTAAATTCTTGGACTTGTTTGATTCTGTTATCCCCCACCTGTATTTGGCATCCTGGGTTGTATCTTTTGCTGATGACCATGCACTCAGTTTTCTTAAAGTTTATTTGTAGTCCCTTCTTGTCACTCTCCATTGCTACTTTCTGTATGAGATCTTGCAGTTTCCTTTCCGTGTCCGCAATCAGTACTGTATCGTCCGCGTATCTTATGTTGTTCCAGGGAATGTTAGACGATCTTAAAGATGATGGAGAGGCTTGAGGTTGCAGAAATGTGGTTTTAGTGCTGAGGATATCATCGACTGGGCACGTCAGCAACGATGAGATGTTAGAGAGGATATAAAATGAGAAGAAAACTCATACTTAATATCAGGAAGAGACAGATGAGGTTCATGGGACACGTAATAAGGAAGGAGGGCTTAGAGAATCTTGCTGAAGTCCAACTTCTCAATCACTCATTCTCTCATTCAAGTTGTGGATTTCTCCATGCGTTTTCCCTAGTAAACAAAATGGACACGTTTCTCTTCTACATCTCTTCATTACTTCTATCCCTGACTCTTGCCATGTTATGCAGCTCTGCCCTCTTGGCAACTCTGATCATGCTGTGGTGACTGTAAATGTCTCTTTATACTCCACCTTCATCCAGGAACTTCCTATTTTACTACTTAGATATCTTACTACTGTCAACGAGCAGACAGGAACTCGTTCCGTGATTTCATTTGCGATGTCCCTTGGAACAAAGTTTTAGTCATCCAGTTCAGGACTGCGCCTCTGAAGTCTCCTTATGGGTGAAAGTTGACGTAAAACTTGTTTATCTCCTTGGTTCTTTCTTGCTTTCTAGGCTGCAGTCCCCCACAGTAATCACTTTACTGGGTATACCGGAGTGACAGGTCTGATCACAATAGCCAATTTATTGTCTCTGCTCGAAATGAAGGTAAGCCTCTTCTATGTCGTGCTAAGCTGTTATTTTATGATGGAATGAAGCAGCGTGTAGAATCCCTCAAGTTTGGTTCCAAAGATAACTGGCGGTTCTGCAAGAGTGGGCTGAACAACAGAAAACCTTCGATCCTTCTACTATTCAACCAATTCGAAGTCCTCACAAACACAGCAAACAAGGCAGAGTACTTTGCTCACAAAATCAGATACAACACCACACTTAACTCGTCTAGAGTACACACATCCAATTTTCCAGCGAGAACTGAGGCTCAACTGAGTAATATATAGATATAAACTATCAGTATAACCTGGCGTTGCTCGGGTGTAATGAAAGCTTTAAAACTAATCCATGGTCCTGGAGCTGAGACTCAGCCTAAAGAATATTTGTGTGAAGTTTGGTGAGAATCAGATAAAAATTGTAGATTTGTATAAAGGACATACAGACAGACAAACAGACACACACAAACATCTTGCCTTTTGTATATATATATATATATATATATATATATATATTTTCGATTTTTTAGCGAAAACTAAAATAAAAGGGCTGAAAAAATACAGACATACAGGCAGATAAACAGATACACACACAAACATCTTGCCTTTTATATATTATCGATTTTCTCCACTATTGTAAGAACTGCAACCTTGAAACTTCTGAATATCGTTTCTTATGTCTTTGTCTACGAGTGTATCGAATTTGATTAAAGTCGGACCACTCCTTCTATAACTCGATTTTTTCGATTATCAATTTTCGATATTTATTGAGGGTACCTCGACACAAAGCCTTGCTAAGAACACTCGCAGACGCTTATAGTACAACTGTGTAAATTTTCAAGAAAATCAGTTCAGCCGTTTCGGAGTCTATAGGTAACGGACACACACACAGACACACACACACAGACAAAGTTCCATTTATAAATAAGTTTTTATATGGGTTATGTCTGAAGGCTGTCACAATGCATTGAGTAAAATAAAGGAAGGTAAAGAAGTGTTTGGGTATTACCTATTTATTAAACATTAATATTTCGAGATCAAAATCTCATCTTCAGAATAGCAGAGAAGCTTTTGTCTATCCGGGTATCCACGGCCTTTCAAAGAATGATTGTTTCTGGCTGTCTGCTGCTGCTGTATGTGTGTGTGTGCTTGTGTGTACGTGTGTGTGTGTGTGTGCGTGTGTATGTGTGTGTATTCTAGCTGTGGTATGTGTGTGTGTATGTGTGTGTATTCTAGTTGGGGCCTTTATGATCTGATGATATCAGTCTGCTTATATGTGTTGTTTATCTTAGTGTGATCTGATCGTTCCCTTGACTCTTTGACGAGGCTGAAGGGGATCACTTTCATTACTGTTGTTTTATCTATCTGATTTATCTGGTGGTGTGTGCGTGTCCGTAACTGTGTCATGTGTGCGTGCCTATGTGCGTGTGGTTATTGTAATTTATTCTACTTTATTTTGTGTGTGTGTGTGTGTGTGTGCTTTCCGGTGTGCGGTGTGTTATAGGCACCTCCGCTACTTTTTTTTGGGGGGGGGGGGGCGGATAACATAGCGTAAAATTATGTGTTCATTTATTATTATTTTTATATGTTAATGAAATATTAGAGGTACCTATATGTGTGCATGTGTTTAGTGTACGGACTTATACATACACACGCACACGCACACACGCATATATATATATATATATGAAATGATTTGTTTGTATATGACACACATGTTTGTTTTCGTAACAAACATTTATCGTAAATAATTAGGCCAGTAGAAATAAATGTATAATACTCTTTGATTATAAACAGAATATCTATTTAATGTTCAAACAAATCATTTCATATATATATATATATATATATATATATATATATATATATATATATATATATATATAAATGATTTGTTTAAACCTGCGACCCCTATTTACATAGGGGAATCCAACAAGTGATCTGGCTCGTCTTAGACCTCTCGACCACAACTGACCATTAGTCTAAACACAGTCAAATTAAGCCTATAACATAATTTTCGAATTCATCGTAATAACCATATCTGCTCTGAAATATATCGCATTATCAACAAATGTAAACATGTTATAGAAATTAACGAAGATTAACGAAACTGGTTATAAACGAACCGACAATTTGAAATGATTTGTTTGAACATTATTTTTGATCGATACTCGTATTTAAGTAGATATTCTGTTTATAATCAAACAGTATTATATATTTATTTCTACCGGCCTGATTATTTACGATAATGATCATGTTACGGAAATTAACGAAGATTAACGAAATGGTCTTTAAACAGCCGACAATTTGAAATGATTTGTTTGAACATTATTTTTGATCGATACTCGTATTTAAGTAGATATTCTGTTTATAATCAAACAGTATTATATATTTATTTCTACCGGCCTGATTATTTACGATAATGATCATGTTACGGAAATTAACGAAGATTAACGAAATGGGCTTTAAACAGCCGACAATTTGAAATGATTTGTTTGAACATTATTTTTGATCGATACTCGTATTTAAGTAGATATTCTGTTTATAATCAAACAGTATTATATATTTATTTCTACCGGCCTAATTATTTACGATAATGATCATGTTACGGAAATTAACGAAGATTAACGAAATGGGCTTTAAACAGCCGACAATTTGAAATGATTTGTTTGAACATTATTTTTGATCGATACTCGTATTTAAGTAGATATTCTGTTTATAATCAAACAGTATTATATATTTATTTCTACCGGCCTGATTATTTACGATAATGATCATGTTACGGAAATTAACGAAGATTAACGAAATGGGCTTTAAACAGCCGACAATTTGAAATGATTTGTTTGAACATTATTTTTGATCGATACTCGTATTTAAGTAGATATTCTGTTTATAATCAAACAGTATTATATATTTATTTCTACCGGCCTAATTATTTACGATAATCATCATGTTACGGAAATTAACGAAGATTAACGAAATTGGCTTTAAACAGCCGACAATTTGAAATGATTTGTTTGAACATTATTTTTGATCGATACTCGTTTTTAAGTAGATATTCTGTTTATAATCATTTATTAATCTGTTAATTAATCTTCGTTAATTTCCGTAACATGTTTACATTTGTTGACATTACGATACATTTCAGAGCAGAGATGGTTGTTACGATGAATTTGAAAATAGTGTTATAGGCTTAATATGACTTCGTTTATGCTGATCGTCATTCGGGGTCGAGAGGTCTAAAACGCGCCAGATCACATTGTGGCTTCCCCTATGTAGATAGGTGTCGCAGGATCGAATGACACACATTTTCATAACAAAAATCTACCGTAAATAATCAAGCCGGTAGAAATAAATATATAATACTGTTTGATTAAAAACAGAATATCTACTTAAATACGAGTATCGATTAAAACTAATGTTCAAACAAATTATCGGTTGTTTATAACCAAGTTTCGTTAATCTTCGTTAATTATATATATATATCCCCCCACCCCTTGTGTCTAACGTAATTTATAAGCCTGACTCCCATAAAACAAGAGAGGTGATGGAATTCCAGTCCTGTTCCACAAAAAAAAAAAAAAGAATCATGTACACTTGAGATGGCTTCAGTCCTCTCCATATTCAATTAATTTGCTGTTTATCGCTTTCTTGTTCGTTAGAAGTCCTCTTTTGTAGTTGCTGTTTTTAAGTTCACTGCAGAACACTCTGGTCCCTCTAATTATTGTGCTATTAATATCTTACCTCTTATTGGCAAGTCATTCGAGGCTATTATCAATGCTGAAATAGGCTTCTCACATCTCACAATCTTTCTCTGACAAACAATATGGTTTCCGTTTCGCTAGTTCTACCGCTGATGCGAACCATCACAGATTATATATACCAGGCTCTTAATAAGAACAATGAAGCAGCGTGTAGAATCTCGCAAGTTTGGTTCCAAAGATAACTGGCGGTTCTGCAAGAGTGAGCTGAACAACAGAAAACCTTCGATCCTTCTAATATTCAACCAATTCGAAGTCCTCACAAACACATCAGACAAGGTAGAGTACTTTGCTCGCAAAATCAGATACAACACCACACGTAACTCGTTTAGAGTACCCATATCTAATTTTCCAACTAGAACTGAAGCTCAACTGAGTAATATATATATATATATATATATATATATATATATATATATATATATATACTAGCAGTATAGCCCGGTGTTGCTCGGGTGTAATGAAAGCTTTAAAAGTAACTGCTCCTGATATCTCGAAAGCGTTTGACAGGCTTTGTTATGTAGGCCTTCTGTGCGCAAATTATACGGTATTTCTGGGACGATTGTTTCATGTAATCTAATCGTTCCAATCAAATTTTGAAATGAAGCTTATGTAGAACAGCCAAATCTCAAATCCTTTTCATACGAACCAGTCGTCCTACAAGGCTCTATCCTCAGTCATACGATATTTTTCTGATTTCCTTCAATGATCTTCCTGATGGAATCAGTTCCCTACTAGGCATCTATGCAGATGACATAACCGTCTCAATTTACTAAGACTGATAAAGTAAAGATGGCTGCTGCCTTTCAAAATGACCTATTGTCATCGTGGCATCACCTATCCAACGGAGTGAACTCTTCCAACCACTACACATACTTCTCCCCACAAGAGGTGGCAGCAGAGATAGGGTAGAGATAGAAGAGACATAGAGTGAGTAGCCAGCAGATAGCCAACCCAGAGTTTGCATTGGAGCAGTCGTCTTAGGATGACTGCTCTGTAACTCTATAACACTGTCAGCTCTCTGCTTCCGAGCAGAGAGCACAAACCCAGTCATGGTTCCGCCGAAGGGTAGAACCACGACTCGGTAAAAATAGACAGACATATTTTTGGCCCGGCTATATGGCCGGGAATTCCCACATTAAAATGACCATGTGTCACATCCGGCCTTGCGTGGGAAGGCTAGTAAATACAGCAGATAGCCAACCCTGCTACCGTAACCACCATTGCTAGTCCCTGTTCGAGGTTTGAATTATAGTATTACTACCTTACCCGTATTATCGTTCTACTAATAAAGTTCCAAGTGTTGTATTTTGCTGTGTTTAATATATATATTCGTTATTTCCTATTTTGGTTGTTGTTGTTGTTGTATTATTTCTTACTGGACCACAAATGGAAAGTGCGAAAAAAGAAACTATTAAAGTAGAAGAGACGGATACATTTAGCTATTTCGACGGTAAAATATATGCACGAGTAAATATATGTGGTCGAGAACTAGGGGAAAAAGTTCGCCAGAGTAGTTGCAATGAAAATACATGTAGAAATGATAGTGGAAAGCCACATTATGTTGGTGAGAAGGTGAGTTGATAATTCAAGATCGGTTACACTGAAGATCTTCCTTTGGATTTGGTCGAAAACTCAAGATGAATAGCAGGAAGCGGTTGCCCAGTTATAACAGCTGTATTCAATGCACCGACGATATGTGGATTTATAAATGTGCAAAATGAATTCTGGCGTGAAGAACTTCCTGGCGTGACACAGTGAATCAAACTTCCTAGCAGTAGATGCTTCTATGGATTTGATGTAGTCATTTTTTTTAATCATTTCACCTCGAGCAAGGCGGAAACGCCACTGATGTGCAGGGGGCTACATAAATGTAAAAAGATTAATTAGAAAAGAGTGAGGAGTACAACCTAGTTAGAAAGGAACAATAGAAAGCTGAGAAAGCAGGTGCGATGACAGATACATAGGTGGAGAGAATGGAAAGGTTATACGGGGTGGGGAGAGAGCTAGAGTCCAGTGGTTAGTAGATGAGTATTAACTTTGCATTTAAATTTCTGGAGGTTGTAGCCGTCAGGAAAGCAAGAATACGGGAGTGAGTTCCACAGGCGGGAAGTGCGAGAGAAGAAGCTGCAGGAGTAGAACTGTCGTCTGCATTTGGCTAACCTGACTGTGAATGGGTGAGACCCAGTTGCCAGTCTGGTATCACGAGAAAACATCTGTTGAGGAGGCATCAGTGACTTAAGTTCGTCTGAGCAGAAGCCATGAAAGTATTTATAGAAGAGACAAAGGGAGGCCACATTTCGACGATGGTGAAGTGCCTGCAGTCGAGTCGCCAGATCAGTACCTATCACATTACAGACTCGCCTTTGGAGTTTGTCAAGAACACTGAGGAGAACGGCAGGGGCACCTGACCATAAATGGCAGCAGTACTCCATGCACGGACGGATGGTTGACTTGTATATATGCAGGATGGATTCAGGTGAAAAAAACATCCTGGATCGACATAGTGACCCAAACTTCTTAGCAGTAGATTTTGCTATGGATTCAATATAGTGGTTCCATTTGAGGTCTGAGGACAGGGAAAGTCCGAGGAGGCGTAGTGTATTACTCTCCGGGAGAATCGCTTGGTCCATGCTTATGGGAGGCAGGAGAGGTTGCATGTAATGGTTGACAGACAACAGCTTGGTCTTAGATGAACTGAAGTTGACAAGCCACTTCTTGCCCCAGTTCACCACAGAGTGTAGATCCCGTTCAAGGTCAGCAGCGAGATTATGTCTGTCCGCCACGACAGGTTTCTTACTGGTGCGGGATTATATTGTAGTGTCATCTGCGGAGATGCCTACTTATGAGCTGAGAGACCATGTCAAAGGAGATGTAATCCGTTACGCTTTAGGCGACTACCGTCATCAATTCTGATGGTAGACAAGATAGTTTCTTTATCACAGTTAAAGAAGTGCAGTTTCGTTTTGAAAGTATTAAAATTCACTAGCCATTTCTTACTCCATTCGGGTACACGACACTTATAATCTGTGACTGAATGGGGTAGGAAATGGGTAGTGAATTTTATGTCACCGAAACGAAGCTGCTCTCCTTTAACCACCATATTCCTGCCTACCATTAAAATAGATAACGCTAGTCTCCTAGAGAGTAGTGCACTTCGCCTCCTTGGACATACTCTCACAAATGACCTAAAATGAAATGGCTACCATCGAATCTATAGATGCATCTACTAACAGGAAAACGGATTCACTGTGTCGAGCCAGAAAGTATTTGTCGTCAGAATACATTTTAGTTTATAAATCCACTATTCATCGATGTATTGAATAATGTTGCCATATCTAGTCCGCTACACCTGCTATTCATCTTTAGGTTCTCGACAAAATCTAAATTAAGATCTAAGATGTGACCTAGTATTTTCTCTTCCCTGATGGATACTATCTCCAAAAATTTCAATGCAACGTCAATTGCCAACGTCTATCTTCTTGAATCCCGTTCATCTTTTATCCTTTCTTCAATACCCTTTGTACACAGTCTTTTCTCTTTCCTGATAGCTACAATCTCCAAGAATTAAAGGCAACGCCAAATGCCATCTTCAATCTTCTTGAATCCCGTTCATCTTTTATCCTTTCTTCAATACCCTTTGTACCCAGTCTTTTCTCTTCCCTGATAGCTACAATCTCCAAAAATTTAAATGCAACGTCAATTGCCATCTTCTATCTTCTTGAAACCAGTTCATCTTTTATCCTTTTTTCAATTCCCTTTGTACCCAGTCTTTTCTCTTCCCTGATAGCTACAATCTCCAAAAATTTAAATGCAACGTCAATTGCCATCTTCTATCTTCTTGAAACCAGTTCATCTTTTATCTCTTCTTCAATACCCTCTGTACCCAGTTATTTCTCCTACCTGATCGCTAAAATCTACAAAAGTTTAAACGCAACGTCAAATGCCATCTTCTTGTGACACGATAACTAGGTATATATGTATTTTATTATAATAGATTAAAATAGAAAATAGATTAGAATACAAAATAGTTTAAAAACATATTTAACAAAAGTGAAAAAGAAGAGAAAAAAATAAATAAATAAACGCTTTTTCTTTTATGAGGAAAATTTTGGACGAGACAATGGTATCCGATTACTGTTATAAATCCTACCACTCTTCCGGTAAATATTTGACTCAGTGATTTAATGTGATAAAGAGATAAAGTTCAGCAGGTGGGTTTTCGAATGACCAGGTCAAAGGCTGTCCTTTACTGTATCTTGACCACACATTAAGAATTTTCCGGCGGAAGCTTTATTAAGATAAAAAAAAAAAGATAACTGAAATTTCAGACTTACAGTCGCCAATGTTTGTTACCGGTGGTCTAAAGCATTTCCGGATTTCCGGATTCATTTTAAATAAATAGAAGTCAGTTAAGTGTGTCAGTCAGGAGAGTTGAGTTCAGCCGGGTGCGAGCTTGAAGTAAGATTCTCCGTTCGTCTTGTTTCGTTCAGTTTGGATTTATTGATCTCCATTAATTAGAGTTAGAGCTGTGTGTCACATTCGCCTGCCCCAACCGAAAAGGCTAGCTCTAATCTAAACGAAATAAAGCATCCTTTCAACTCATCCAAGTTGTGGAAGTTCGTTCCTTATAGTTCAATCTTGTACCCCCAGCTTGAGGCTCCGACTTTTCAACAAACTCCCGGCAACATCACAGCGTGGAGAACGGCCGCCGGAGAAAATTGTTAGGACGGACCGTTGGGTTGTTACATTCTGTCTTCTTGAATCCCGTTCTTCTTTATCCTTCCTTCAATAAGTTTTGTACCCAGTCTTTTCTCTTTCCTGATAGCTACAATCTCCAAAAATGTAAATACAACGCCAATTTCCATCTTCTATCTTCTTGAATCCCGTTCAACGTTTATCGATTCATCAATTCCCTCTGTACCCTGTCTTATCACTTGGCTGATAGCCACAATCTCAAAAAATTTAAATGCAATGTCAATTGCCATTGTTTATCTGCTTGAATCCCGTTCATCTTTTATCTTTTCTTCAATTCCCACTGTACCCAGTCTTTTACTTTCCTGATAGCTACAATCTCCAAAAATTTAAATAGAAAGTTAATTTCCATCTTCTGTCTTCTTGAATCCCGTTCAACGTTTATCGATTCATCAATTCCCTCTGTACCCTGTATTATCACTTGGCTGATAGCCACAATCTCAAAAAATTTAAATGCAATGTCAATTGCCATTGTTTATCTGCTTGAATCCCGTTCATCTTTTATCCTTTCTTCAATTACCTCTGTATCTAGTCTTTTCTCTTCCCTGATAGCTACAAACTCCAAAAGTGTAAATGCAACGTCAGTTGCCATCTTCTATCTTCTTGAACCCAGTTCATCTTTTATCCTTTCTTTAAATCCCTATGTACCCAGTCTTTTCTCTTCGCTGATAGCTACAATCTAAAAAACTTTAAATGAACGTCAATTGCTATTTTTTATCTTCTTGAATCCCGTTCATATTTTATCTTTTTTTGCAGTACACTCTGAACGCAGTCTTTTCTCTTCCTTGATAGCTACAATCTCCAAAAATTTAAATGCAACGTCAATTGCCAACTTCCAACATGTTGAAACCCTATTCCTCTTTAATTCCTTTTTCAATAACCGCTGTACCCAGTCTTTTCTCTTCCCTCATAGCTACGATCTCCCAGAATTAAATGCAACATCAATTGCTATCATTTAACTTCGTGAATCCGGGTCATCTTTTATCCGTGCTTCAATACCCTTTCTATTCTGTCTTTTCTCTTTCCTGATAGATACAATCTCCAAGATTTAAATGCAACGGCAATTGCCATATTCTATATTCTTGAATCCCATTCATCATTGATCCTTTTTTAGCACTCTCTATACCCAGTCTTTTCACTTCTTTGATAACCACAAATCTCCAAAACTTTCCATGGATCGTCAATTGCCGTCATCCATATTCTTGAAACCCGTTCATCTTTTATCCTTTCTTCAAGACCCTCTGTACCCAGTCTTTTCTCTTCCCTGATAGCTAAAATCTACAAAAGTTTATATGCAACGGCAAGTGCCATTATCTGTCTTCTTGAATCCTGTTCATCTTTTAACCTTTCTTCAATACCTTTGTACCCAGTCTTTTTTCTTTCATGATAGCAACAATCTCCAAAATCTTAAAAGCAATGTCAATTGACATCTATCTTCTTTAATCCTGTTTATAATTTATCCTTTCCTCAATACCCTCTGTACCCAGCCTTTTCACTTCCTTGATAGCTACTATTTCCAAAACTCTAAATGCAATGTCAAATGCCATCTTCTATCTGCTTGAATCCCGTTCATCTTTTATTCTTTCTTCAATACCCTTTATACCCAGTCTTTTCTCTTCTCTGATAGCTACAATCTCCAAAAGTTTAAATGTAACGTCAATTGCTATCTTCTATCTTCTTGAATCCCTTTTATCTTTGATCCTTTCTTCAATACCCTTTGTTTTAAAGCATCTGTTATAGTAGATGTGTATGTTATATTTAACTATGTCTACTGTAAAGGGGTGCAACCTTAAGGCTAATCTAGTAACGAGTGTAAATACTTTTCGTAGGGGAACGGCGTAGAAAAGCTCATCAGAGCAGTTGCGATGAAAGTTCTTGTAGAAAAGACAGAGAGAAGCCACGTCACGTCGGTGCGAAAGTGACTGAAATCGAAATGCCAAGATCGATTACGTTTTTGATTCTCCTTTGGATGTTGTCCAAAAAGTTCATGATGACTAAATCGAGCACATTGTTCTTGTACTACTTCTGTCCTGATTCTGCTGCATTCTCTGTTCATTAAAATTCGGATTATAAGTTCAATATGACAATAAAAATTTAAAGAGGATGTGCGTGTATGTGTATATGTGTGTGTGTGTGTGTGTGTGTGTGTGTGTGTGTGTGTGTGTGTGTGTGTGTGAAATTTGTGTAGGCTTGCGTGATAGATATGTGCGTGAAAGAGTACAGACACTCACGAGAGAAAAGTTATTCTTCTATGTGCCCTGTCCCTTCAGGACGTAGGCGATCATGGTTCTCCACGTCGCCCTATCCCTTGTGGCTCGTAGTATGTTTGCTCCTGTTACACCTCGCAAACCCCGTTCCGTCATACACCTGATCAGGCCCTGCAAATATGTTATCCGCTGCCTTCCTCTGTCTGGCCTGTCAGTATCAGGTTCTCCAAGCTCTCCTTCCTTATTGCATGTCCCAGGAACTTCAATTGTCTCTTCTTGATGCTCAGTATTAATTTCCTTTTTATTGCCATTCTTTCCAATACCTCATCGTTGTTTGCATGCTCAGTTCACGATATCCGCAGCATCCTTCTGTAGAACCACATTTCCGCTGCTTCAAGTTTTGTCCTCATTTTCGATGATATTGTCCAGCATTCACTGCCGTCTTGAACTCCCACTAGAGTGGGGAAGTTCATCCTATAACCAGTGTTGTAAAAGAAGAAAGCGACTAAGGATAAAAATGAACGCGTTTTTATTGGCATAAGGTGCTTCTGTACAGACGGATATGTTCAGCAATGTTAAGACACACAGACGGAAGAATGCAATGTGGATTCTTATTTTTAACATGTATGGCTGGCTACTCGTATCCAAGGATACCTGCCTACCAGAGCTGCTTTCTAATTGTTATGTCGCCACGTATAAATGAATAACTCAACAACAGAATCAGAATATAAGTTGTATTCCGCGGAAAGACGGTTAGTATGTACAGAAGTGATGAGTAATATTTACAATAGAAAGATACAAGAGTCCAATCCGTCGTAAGACGTGTGTATACGTGATTACTTCCTGTACGCCACCGGAAGTGTGACTAACTCTTCACTGACTCGCACTGACTCTTCAGTAACTCATTTAGAAACTCTCAAGTGACTCTCTACGACTCATTATTTAGTCGTCCCTCCCAGTAAGGGCAACATATGACACATGGTCAGTTTATATCTGGGATTTCCGGGCTATATGACCCGGCCAAAAATGTCTGTCTATTTTTGCCCAGTTGTGCTTCTACCCTTCGGCGGAACCACGACTGGGTTATTGCTCTCTGCTCGGAAGCAGAGAGCGCCCTCTACCCGAAGGCAGAGTGCTGACAGTGTCGTAGAGTCGTCAGTCTAATGACTCTCTACGACTCTCTTGTAGAGAATCCACCATTGCTATATATAGCAATGGAAACAGTCCATTTGTAGTCAAATAGGAGCGGCGCCCAACACTAATCCACGTTGCAGACGCCTGCTCAGGCACATTATTTACAGTTTCTGCGTTATTTAGTACGAACATCAGTCTGAACACAGACAGATCGCTCAAACCTTCGGTCAAGATGACTTGTGACTTCGTCCTAACACAACCATCGATGGGCCAAAATGGTCGCGTCTACCCACTTTCACTGACAAAGCTTGAGTGAAAACATGGTTTTCAGGCACTTTCCAAAGGTGCCGCTCGCTGGTATCACCTATTCCAGGCCAATACCATCAAGAAGTCACCTTCCTGATAAATCGACAGTGGTGAGGTTCGAACCCAGTCAGAAAACGAAGGTTTTAATGACTCGGCCACGCACCTATATTTTGACGGTTGCGGGGTCACTTACTTACCCAGTTTTAAATTTGTTATAAATTGTTTAAAGTTTTTATTTGACTCATCCGATTTACCCCCAGCTCACCTTATATATATTTGAAATATATATATATTTTAATTCAGATACTTCAATCCAAGGGAAAAAAGCAGGAAGGTAAATTCCAAAAAACCCGATCCTAATTAATATTAAAAATTTTATTTTAATATTAAAAAATGATACAGGAAGAGAGCTCCATGTAATAAAATATTACAGAGCAAATATATATTAAAAAAGGATTAATTCAAAGATGTTGAATGGCCATTTCGATATGAAGATCCCCACGGAGGACAACACATCACCTCAGCAACAGAAAAATCCTTTCAGAAAAAGGATTTTTTTCTGTTGCTGAGGTGATGTGTTGTCTCCCGTGGGGATCTTCATATCGAAATGGCCATTCAACATCTTTGAATTAATCCTTTTTTAATATATATATATATATATATATATATATATATATTTGCGAAATGTTATGCAATGGATTAACGACGATATATTTTAATGGATACATGTATTTGAGTAGATACTCTGTTTTTTTTTTGTTTTTTTATAATTAAACAGTATGTTCATTTATATCTACCGGCCTGAATAACAATGTATAAATCTTCTTTGGAAAATACGTTTAATCAATTAATCTGACTTGTTTTAGACCGCCAGATAACGCAGGAATTTGCAGTTAGACATAGTCGAATTATTATTCAGGCCGGTATATATATATATATAAATTACTGAATGAAAGAACAGAAATTATGATTAAATTTATCAATACCATAAAATACCTATTAGGTTCATACAACCATAGATAAAAATGTTAGAATCTCTTTTAATTTAAAAAATTGCGCGTTCAAAGAGTTTCCGTTACGTGAGCGTTGTTAAAAAAAAACGGTAAAATCAGTTACTGCAAATCATCTGAATACAATACATGGCAGAAACGTATGTCGCGTAATAACTAGTTTACAATATATATATATATATATATATATATATATATATATATATATTATATATATACCTCCTTCTACCGAGCGCCCATAGCTCAGAGGTAGAATATAATAAAAAAAAAATATATATATATATAGATACCTCCTTCTACCGAGCGCCCATAGCTCAGAGGTTGAATATAATATATATATATATATATATATATATATATATATATACATATACACCTCCTTCTATCGAGCCCCCATAGCTCAGAGGTAGAATATATATATATATATATAGATATGCCTCTAGAGCTCAGAGGTAGTATCGCCGACTGACTCTAATTCGGTCGGGTTTCAGTCCTACGTAAAAAGAAATCGGATGTCTAACCGTACTGATGGGTTGTGATACAGCGAAACAGATCTGTCTGCAGATGACTATATATATATAATGCTTAATTAATAAAAATACGGAGTATCTACTCAAGTTCGAGGGTCCATCGAAAATATAATTATTAAACAAATCAATCTAAAATAGGTGGCAGTTAAACTACTTCGTAACATTTCGTTCAATAAAATTTTGTTTGTTTGCAACGTTTTCATTAGGTGCGTTGCGGTAGATTGTATCTCGGCTCCAAGCGAGAAATCGGAGTGCCGAGTTCGAATTCCAATTTACTTTGTTGCATTCAGCTACGTACAAATATCCATGATAAATGTATGACTATAGATATGGGTTAAATAGCAGAGCAGGTTGGGTTCTATATCCTTAGTTAGCAACCAATCTACGGCAGAATGTAATGGCAACCTTCTGTGGGAAAATTTTCTTCCCTGTCATTCATGTCTTTTTTAAGACATGATCACCAAAGCGTGTATCACGGATGGCACTTGACTGACTGACTGGATTGGCATTTAGGTCCTACAATTTTATCCTAAAATTAATTAAATTGTAACTGTCACTTCTACTTCAGTAGTTTCTTCCTAATCGTGGAAATCCATTCCGTCTACTTGCTACAAAAATTTGAAATCCGTTCATCTTTTATACTTTCCTCAATACCCCGTGTCAGTCATTTAAGTGCAATACGTGATACACGCTTAGGCGATCATGTCTCAAAAGAGACATGACCGACTGAGCATAAGATTATCCCGCAGAAGGTTGATATTGCTTTCTGCGGTAGACTGCCAGCCAAGGTTATGGAACCCAATGTGACTTGTTATTTAACACATAACTGGAAGAAAGTGACGGATTAATACCTTTACTAAGGATGTGGTACAGTGGATATCGGCTCGGAACGAGAAACCGGGAAGCCGAGTTCGAATTCCAGTTAATTCCATTGTATTCACTTACGCGCAAATACCCTTGGGAAAGGTATTAATCCGTGTCTTCCTTCCAGTTATGGGTTAAATAGCAGGACAGATTGGGTTCTATAGCCTTGGTCGGCAACCAGTCTACCGCTGAAAGCAATGGCAACCTACTGCGGGATAATCTTCTGCCCAGTCAGTCATGTCTCTTTCGAGACATGATCGCCCAAGCGTGTATCACGTATGGCACTTAACTGAAGGTTATTAACGCGTAAGTGAAAGTAAGAAATTCAACTGGGATTCGAACTTGGCTCGTGGATTTCTCGTTCCGAGCCGATATCCACTGCAACACAACGCGCATCCACGGACCAAGTCTTTTCTCTCGCTATAACCTCCAGTACACTATTGGTGGTTACGCTTTGCTTAGTGTGAAATGATTAAAAACGCATTGAAAAAATATATATTGTACGTCTTTAATGTGGTTACATGCGTTGAATGATAAAGAATTTATTTAAATGTTCGATTAATCTGTCTTGTTTACGTTATTCTTTAATCTTTATTCTTTCTTTCTTTGTTTATTTTATTCATTATTTATTTTTCTCAAGAGAAAAATATTTTGAAATATTATGCGATTTTGAATCGCTGTTTCATTAGACAAAGACGACATTTTGTTCGACTGTAGAACGTTGTCACGAGAAAGATCACGTTCGTTTAAAAAACGTCACATCGCGAAATCTCGCTGCGCGTGACTACGGCAGAATCCGTCAAAATTTTTTAAAAACACGAATAGGTAGAATTTTATTTTGGCCAGCTTTTTTAAAAGAAATAAGTAATTCTTTTTGTTTTGTTTTTCCATTTTTTATAAAAGAGGACATTTTCAAAACAAAAAACAACTGGAGCGATTGAAACATTTAAAAAGAGAATAAGGAGAAATGTTTTCAGAAAATTAAAACTAATTGGGAGAAAGAATGATAATGAAAGGAAGGACAATAAGACTTGTATATTCCAACCTGTCGAAGGAGAAGAAATCCGTTATTGTTGTCGCAAGTGACGCTTAGATTTATGGGATGATTGCAACGAAGTTACAGGAAGGAAAAACAGAATAATGAACGAAAATGTAAGACATTTCTATTATTTATTTACCCGTTTCTTTGTTTCTGTTCAGAAAACTTTCCTTTTCTGTCAAACATAATTTAAGAAGAAACTATAAACAATTCTATCCTGCTTATTTCTCGTGATATTTTACCGTGTATCTGTCTGCGATAAAATCAAAGAAAGGAGTTTAAAGAGGAAAAATAAACGAAAATAAATAAAAAACAGAGAAAAAAAAACAAGAATATAAATATAGACAAAAATGGATGGTTTTCTTGAAAAAAATCGATGTTTGCGTTATTCATCAAGGTAGGTACTTACTTTTCTTTTATTAATTAAACCCAAAGAAGGTAGTAAAGCCACTCAGAGTCAATGGGTTACTGAGTGCTAGAGAGAAAAAATATAAAAAATCTATTAAAGACATAGGACAATAAAAGAACAGAAAACATAACGATTAAAATAGCATTTAATTTTTTACAAATCAAAGTTGACTGAGAAACAAAAAGCTGAGAGAAACTTCTATAAGCAAGAATAGCGATAGGAGAAACTGTTACCATAGGACTTACGGTTCTGTGTCAGGCCAGGATGTTTTTTTCCGCCTGAATCCATCTTGCACATATACAAATCAACCATCCGTCCGTGCATGGAATACTGCTGTCATATATGGTCAGACGCCCCCACTGTTTATCTCAGTGTTCTCGACAGGCTCCAAAGGAGAATCAGTAATGTGAGAGGTACCGATTTGGCGGTTCGACTCCAGCCACTTTCTCACCGAAGGGACGTGGTTTCCCTTTGTTTGTTCTACAAATATTTTCATGGCTTCTGCTTCGACAAACTTAAGTCACTGATGCCCCTGCCACATGTGGTTACTCGTGCAACCAGACTGGCAACTGGGTCCCGCCCTTTCACAGTTAGATCAACCAAATGCACCCGCCAATTCTACTCCCACAGTTCCTTTTCGTGAACTTCGCGCCTGTGGAACTCGCTTCCATATTCTTGCTTTCCTGACGGCTACAACCTCCAGGAATTTACATGCAATGCCAGTACCCATCTCTTAATCTCTTGACTCCAGTTCTTTCTACATCACCATGAATATCTTTTCCTTTCTCTCTACCTTTGCAACTGTAATCACACCTGTGTTCTCATCCTTCTCTTGCTCCCTTCTCTGACACCGCCTGTAACTGGTTCGTCTTTCTCTTTACTCTCCTCCTATCTAATCTTTTACTCTTATGTAGCACCCTGCGCATCAGTGGCGTTACCGCCTTGCTTGGGGTGAAACGATTAAAAAAATATATCTAACCATATTAGTTGTAAGAAGATGAGACCTTGCCGCCTATCTAATCAATGAGTTAATTGGTATACGTGATATACACTTGGGCGATCATGTCTCGAAAGAGACATGACTGACTAAGCAGGAGATTTTCCCGCAGTAATTTCTATTTCTTTCTGAAATAGACTGGTTGCCAACCAAAACTTTAGAACCCTTTCTGTCCTGCTATTTGACCAATAACTGGAAGGAGACGAGGTGACTATATTATATTATTATATTTATAAGTAGTAATTTTTCAGTCTGTTTTTGTGAAATTTCTTGGAAATTATTTTATTTACTTATTTTATTTCGTTTTTTGGTCGTCTTTGATTTTTTTTTTTCGTCACTTAATTTGTAAATAATTTTGCTATTCAAGGGTATTTTCGACTTTTTCTAAGTTAAAACTTTCTAAGCCTCAGTCACTTTTTCCTTCTTTTTTTTTTTTTTTTTTTTTTTTAATTGGAGTAGATAGTTTCTACTATCGCCCGGTCTCACACTCCACCCCCTTCTTTTGAATGAGTTTAGAGGTGATCACCTTGTTTCTTGTTTAGGAAGGGGTTCCCGGTTCATCCCCTTTCTCTGGTCTTGGTGTTAGTTCAGCTGGAAGCTCTTTGCAGTTACGGAGTATGGTGGCAACGTCTTTACATTCTGAGGGTACCGGGTTGGCAGTTTCCTGGTTGCTGCTTCCGACTGGTAGTTAGGAGCCCGAACTCTTGCGTAGCGTCTTGAGAGGCTGCTCTGATCAACAGTTGAATAATACCGGGGTTCTTGTAGTGCCATATCGCGCATGGACGGGCGTCCCTGCATGAACGTTCGGTGGGCAACCCCGAGGCCACATTATGTTGTAGGCCGCGCCAGTCTCCATCCTTCACAAGTTGCAAATGATTGACCGACTGATTCTATTCTAAGACCACTCCTTAACTGAATTACTATGGAAAAAAGCAAACATAATAACAAAACTAAACCAGCTCATTTGAAAACGCCCAAACCTGTCTGCATCTCTTTCACTAACATACGCGGCATCCGCACCAACTTCCCCAGTGTAGATTCTTTCCTCCATAATAACTCACCTGATATATTAGCCCTATGTGAAACTAATCTTAACCCTTCTATCCCCTCATCTGAGTTCTGCGTTCCTGGCTACCTTCCCCTCTTCAGGAAGGACTCCAATGTTCATATGCATGGGCTTGGTGTCTATGTCAGCGAACACCTTCCCTTAGCTAGGGTGTCATCTTTTGAATCCCCAGATCATTCTTTCATGTGCTTCCGCCTCTCACTTCTCAGCTCGATTAGCTATCTCTTCTTTCTGTACCGCTCTCCTTCCTCCCCTGACTGTTCGTTACTTGACATCATTTCTGACAATATTGACAAAGCCATTTCTACCCATCCCTCTGCCCATGTATTCGTGTTTGGTGACTTTAACGCCCACCACACCAAGTGGCTGAAGAACGTTGTCACTGACCCTGCTGGTGTCCACACCATGAACTTTTCAATCACCCAATCCCTTATGCAAGTAGTGGATTTCCCCACGCGTTTCTGCGACAACCCTAACGGAAGGAACTCGCTTCTAGACCTCTGCTTCACTTCCATCCCAGACTCTTGCACTACCAGACAACTCTGCCCACTTGGAAACTCTGACCACACTGTAGTGTCCGTCAATATTTCACTCCACTCCCGCCCGACCCATGAAACACAGACAAGTAGAATATCATACTGCTATCAAAGAGCAGACTGGGATTCGTTCCGAGACTTCCTCTGTGACATCCCTTGGAACAACGTATTTAGTCTTCCCATCGAAGAATGTGCATCCGAGGTCTCCTCCTGGGTTAAGGCTGGCATTGATGCCTTCATCCCTGCTAGGAAATTCCAGCTTAAATCTCATTCGTCTCCATGGTTCTCACCCGCTTGTTCGGCTGCCATTGCCCACCGGAATCATTTCTTCCGACTTTATTGTAACTATGCGTCGGAACAAAACAGGCGCCTTTTCACTTCAGCTCGTAATAAGTGTAAAAGGGTACTTAACGAAGCTAAGATGTTGTTTGCTGCCAGAATGAAGCAACGCATAGCATGCTCTAAATTCGGCTCTAAAGACTACTGGCGACTCTGTAAAAGAGTACTTAACAAGAGCAAGTCCACAATACCCCCGCTAATCAACAAATTTGAGGTCCTCACCTCCCCAGCAGATAAGGCTGAATGTTTTGCCCGCAGATTCTCGAACAATTCGAGTCTGGACTCGTCTGGAGTTTTTACACCCGACTTCTCACCTAGAACCGAGGCACAACTGAATGATGTCCACATTACACCTTCGCTTGTCTCTAAGATAATCTTAAAACTTGACCCTCACAAAGCGAGCGGTGGTGACGGAATCCCAACCATAGTCTTAAAGAAATGTGCTCCTGAACTCTCCTCTATCCTTTCTAAGCTCTACAACCTCTGCCTATCTGCTTCCTGCTTTCCCGCCTGTTGGAAATCTTCCTCTATAGTTCCTATATTTAAAAACACTGGAGAACCCTCTGACCCTGCAAATTACCGCCCTATCAGCCTTCTTCCGATCTTTGGCAAAGTGTTCGAAGCCATTATCAACGCCGAGGTGGTTCAGCATCTCACAGCACACAGGCTCCTCTCGGACAAGCAATATGGTTTCCGCTTCACCAGGTCTACTGCTGATATGCTAACGACCATCACCGAGTACATATACCAGGCACTCGACAGGAATGGCGAAGCTCGAACCGTTGCATTGGATATATCTAAGGCGTTCGACAGAGTTTGGCATGCTGGTCTTCTATGTAAACTGCGGAGCTATGGTATAACTGGACATTTGTTTGAACTAATCCAGTCATTCCTCTCTAACCGCACAATGAAAGTGGTATTAAACGGACATGCCTCTCAGAACTACCATACAAACGCAGGTGTCCCCCAAGGCTCCATCTTAGGTCCTACACTCTTCCTGATATATATTAATGATCTCCCTGATTCCATAAGAACCCAAATAGGTTTGTACGCCGATGACACCACAGTTTACTCTCGCCTCCAACAAAAATCTGATGTAGGCGTCAAAGCTAAACTTGCAGCCGAGATTGAAAAAGACCTCCAATCCATATTGGACTGGGGTAAGAAATGGCTAGTAAATTTTAATGCTTCTAAAACTTAGCTACTGTCAATTAACCATCATCGACAATCTCACCTACCTCCCATTAGCATGGACCAGGCTTGCCTCCCAGAGAGTAAAACACTACGCCTCCTTGGTCTCACACTTTCAGCGGACCTCAAATGGAATGACTATATCGAATCCATTGCTAAATCCGCTGCTATGAAAGTCGGTTCTCTGTGTAGGGCCCGGAAGTTTTTTCCGTCTAAATCTATCCTGCACATTTACAAATCTACCATCCGCCCGTGCATTGAATACTGCTGCCATATCTGGTCGGGTGCCCCTGCTGTTCTCCTCGGGCTTCTCGATAAGGTTCAGAGGAGGGTCTGTAATGTGATAGATACCGACTTGGCAGACCACCTGCAGTCTCTCTCCCACCGGCGAGACGTGGCTTCGCTGTGTCTCTTCTATAAATACTTTCACGGCTTCTGCTCCGATGAACTTAGATCACTGGTGCCCCCTAAATACGAATTTGCACGAGATACTAGATTAGCAACTAGATCCCACCCTTTTACAGTGAAATCGATAAAATGCAGCCGTAACTTCTACTCCAACAGTTTCTTTCCTCGCACTTCCCGACTGTGGAATTCTCTTCCAAACGATTGCTTCCCCGACGGCTACAATCTCCAGGAGTTTAAATGTAAGGTCAATAGACACCTCCTAACACACTAACTTGCTCCCATTTGATCAAACACTCTTCACATCTGCCCGACACTCATCCTCGCTATCCTTACTCATCTATCACCTTTCTCCTGACATTCCCTATGTCTATCCACTCCTTCTCTTTACCTTACCCTATGTAGCCCCATGCGCAATAGTGGCAGTGGAATGCCTTGCTTGGGGTGAGATGATTAAAAAAAAAAAAAAAAAAAAAAATTAGTGGGAGATCAGTTTATTACTTCATAACAATAGACAATCAATCCCCCACTTTATTCCGACTAGAATTTTACTCATATTTTCAACTCTTATATTCAGGATGTGCCTTGTGGTGCAATGGATATCGGCTTGGAGCGAGAAATCTTGGATCCGAGTTCGAATTCCAGTTGAAATCCTTGCATTCACTTACGCACAAATATAATTGGAAAAAGTATTAATCCGTCTTTTCCCTCTAGTTACGGGTTAAATAACAGGATAGTCTGGGTTCTATAGCCTTGGTTTTCTACCGCAGAAAATAATCACAAACTACTGCGGGATAATCTGCCCAGTCAGTCATGTTTCTTTCGAGACATGATCGCCCAAAGCGTGTATCAGGTATTCAGTCAGTCAGTTTTCCATATACGATACACACTTAAGCGATGATGTCTTTAAAAAGATATGACTGAGTGAGCAGAAGATTTTCCCGTATCAGGTTGCCATTTCTTTCTGCGATAAACTTGCCAACCAAGGTTATAGAAAAAAAATCCATCATGCTATTAAATCTATATATGGAGGGAGAAGAGATGGATTAATTCATTTGCCAAGGGTATTTGCGCGTGTGAGTCCTAAGACAAATGGTCGAATTATACGTAAGACAGATTTTGTCGAAATAAGTAACCAACTTTTTTAATAGTAGACCTAGCAATTGACGCAATATAATCTTTGAAGTCTATGTTTTTATTTTTAAACGCGAAAAGAAGGAATGAAAGAAATTAAATCAAATTAATGAAATAGTTTGAAAGAAAAAAACAACTAGATAATAAATAAATCATTGACTTAAAATTGTAAAACTATATAAAAGATATACATTCCTTTGTTAATTATTTTACAATACCCAAATAGTTCCATTTACTCAATACGAAATAATTTATTTTATGTTGTCTGTCTCCTTCTCTCACTCTCTCTATTTCGCACACACACAAACACACACATATATTTGGTTGTCACATATAATTGACGGACATTCAGTCAGTCAGTTAAGTCCCATGCGTGATACACGCTTGGGCGATCATGTCTCGAAAGAGACATGACTGACTGGGCAGAAGATTATCCCGCAGTAGGTTGCCATTGCTTTCTGTGGTAGACTGGTTGCCAGCCAAGGCTATAGAACCCAATCTGTCCTGTTATTTAACCCATAACTGGAAGGAAGTAGACGGATTAATACCTTTCCCAAGGGTATTTGTGCGTAAGTGAATGCGATGAATTCAGCTGGAATTCGAACTCGGCTTCCCGATTTCTCGTTCCGAGCCGATATCCACTATACCACGACGCACATCCTTGCCGGACATTATATTAAATAAATAAAGTGAATCTGAAATGATAAATATTCAATTTATATATATATATATATATACGCTCTCACACCCTGATTGAGCACTCTGGAAGAATAGTAGACTTTGAAAAAAACAGTAGCTACTCTGGCATCTACGCATCGTTCATTCTGCAATGAATTAGAACACTCTCAGCTAGGGGGCGTGTATAATGATAATATACACGCTAAAAGTCTGCCTCCTTCTACCGAATGCCCGTAACTCAGAGGTAGAATCGCTGACTGACGCCAATCCGGTCGGGTTTCAATCCTGGGTAAAAGGCAATCGGCTATCTTACCGTACTGATGAGCTGTGATACAGCGAAACAGATCTATCTGCAGATGACTCTCTCTCTCTCTCTCTCTCTCTATATATATATATATATATATATATATATATATATACAAAGCACACTGGGCTGCCGAACTTGATAAGGGCCTCCAATCCGTGACTGACTGGGGTAAGAAATGGCTTGTGAATGTTAATGCTTACAAAACGAAGCTGCTATCTATTAACCATTACAGACAATCGCTCCTACCCCCGACATTACCATGGATCAGGCTAGTCTCCCTGAAAGCAAAACACTGGGCTTTCTTGGGTTAACTCTCACAACAAACCTCAAGTGGAATGACTAAATAGAATCCATAGCTCTATCCACTGCTAAGAAAGTCGGTTTACTGTTTTTACCGTCTGAAACAATCCTGCACATTTATTACTCAACCGTCCGCCCGCGCATTTAATACTGCTGGCCTGGTGCTCCTGCTATCCACCTAGGGGTCCTCCACAAAATCCAACGGTGAATCTGTAATGTGATCGATCTCGACTTGGCATCCGCCCGTGCATTGAATACTGCTGCCATATCTGGTCGGATGCTCCTGCTATCCACCTACGGGTCCTCCACAAAATCCAACGGTGAATCTGTAATGTGATCGATCTCGACTTGGCATCCGCACGTGCATTGAATACTGCTGCCATATCTGGTCGGGTGCTCCTGCTATCCACCTAGGGGTCCTCGACAAAATCCAACGGTGAATCTGTAATGTGATCGATCTCGACTTGGCATCCGCCCGTGCATTGAATACTGCTGCCATATCTGGTCGGATGGTCCTGCTATCCACCTAGGGGTCCTCCACAAAATCCAACGGTGAATCTGTAATGTGATCGATCTCTACTTGGCATCCGCCCGTGCATTGAATACTGCTGCCATATCTGGTCGGGTGCTCCTGCTATCCACCTATGGGTCCTCCACAAAATCCAATGGTGAATCTGTAATGTGATCGATCTCGACTTGGCATCCGCCCGTGCATTGAATACTGCTGCCATATCTGGTCGGGTGCTCCTGCTATCCACCTAGGGGTCCTCGACAAAATCCAACGGTGAATCTGTTATGTGATCGATCTCGACTTAGCATCCGCCCGTGCATTGAATACTGCTGCCATATCTGGTCGGATGCTCCTGCTATCCACCTAGGGGTCATCCACAAAATCCAACGGTGAATCTGTAATGTGATCGATCTCGACTTGGCATCCGCCCGTGCATTGAATACTGCTGCCATATCTGGTCGGGTGCTCCTGCTATCCACCTAGGGGTCCTCCACAAAATCCAACGGTGAATCTGTAATGTGATCGATCTCGACTTGGCATCCGCACGTGCATTGAATACTGCTGCCATATCTGGTCGGGTGCTTCTGCTATCCACCTAGGGGTCCTCCACAAAATCCAACGGTGAATCTGTAATGTGATCGATCTCGACTTGGCATCCGCCCGTGCATTGAATACTGCTGCCATATCTGGTCGGGTGCTCCTGCTATCCACCTAGGGGTCCTCCACAAAATCCAACGGTGAATCTGTAATGTGATCGATCTCGACTTGGCATCCGCCCGTGCATTGAATACTGCTGCCATATCTGGTCGGATGCTCCTGCTATCCACCTAGGGGTCCTCGACAAAATCCAACGGTGAATCTGTAATGTGATCGATCTCGACTTGGCATCTGCCCGTGCATTGAATACTGCTGCCATATCTGGTCGGATGCTCCTGCTATCCACCTAGGGGTCCTCCAAAAATCCAACGGTGAATCTGTAATGTGATCGATCTCGACTTGGCATCCGCCCGTGCATTGACTAGTGCTGCCATATCTGGTCGGGTGCTCCTGCTATCCACCTAGGGGTCCTCCACAAAATCCAACGGTGAATCTGTAATGTGATCGATCTCGACTTGGCATCCGCCCGTGCATTGAATACTGCTGCCATATCTGGTCGGGTGCTCCTGCTATCCACCTAGGGGTCCTCCACAAAATCCAACGGTGAATCTGTAATGTGATCGATCTCGACTTGGCATCCGCCCGTGCATTGACTACTGCTGTCATATCTGGTCGGGTGCTCCTGCTATCCACCTAGGGGTCCTCGACAAAATCCAACGGTGAATCTGTAATGTGATCGATCTCGAATTGGCATCCGCCCGTGCATTGAATACTGCTGCCATATCTGGTCGGGTGCTTCTGCTATCCACCTAGGGGTCCTTCACAAGATCCAACGGTGAATCTGTAATGTGATCGATCTCGACTTGGCATCCGCCCGTGCATTGAATACTGCTGCCATATGTGGTCGGGTGCTCCTGCTATCCACCTAGGGGTCCTCGACAAAATCCAACGGTGAATCTGTAATGTGATCGATCTCGATTTGGCATCCGCCTGTGCATTGAATACTGCTGCCATATCTGGTCGGGTGCTCCTGCTATCCACCTAGGGGTCCTCGACAAAATCCAACGGTGAATCTGTAATGTGATCGATCTCGACTTGGCATCCGCCCGTGCATTGAATACTGCTGCCATATCTGGTCGGGTGCTTCTGCTATCCACCTAGGGGTCCTCGACAAAATCCAACGGTGAATCTGTAATGTCATCGATCTCGACTTGGCATCCGCCCGTGCATTGAATACTGCTGCCATATCTGGTCGGGTGCTTCTGCTATCCACCTAGGGGTCCTCCACAAAATCCAACGGTGAATCTGTAATGTGATCGATCTCGACTTGGCATCCGCCCGTGCATTGAATACTGCTGCCATATCTGGTCGGGTGCTTCCTGCTATCCACCTAGGGGTCCTCCACAAAATCCAACGGTGAATCTGTAATGTGATCGATCTCGACTTGGCATCCGCCCGTGCATTGAATACTGCTGCCATATCTGGTCGGGTGCTTCTGCTATCCACCTAGGGGTCCTCCACAAAATCCAACGGTGAATCTGTAATGTGATCGATCTCGACTTGGCATCCGCACGTGCATTGAATACTGCTGCCATATCTGGTCGGGTGCTCCTGCTATCCACCTAGGGGTCCTCCACAAAATCCAACGGTGAATCTGTAATGTTATCGATCTCGACTTGGCAGCTCAGATGCAGTCAAATTCTCACTGGCGTAATGTGGCTACCCTGTGTCTCTTCTACAAATACTTTCACGACTTCTGCTCCGATGAATTTAGCTCACTAGTACCCACTATAGATGAATTTACTCGAGCCACAAGATTAGCAACTAGGTCCCACCATTTTACTGTGAAACCAATAAAATATAACCGCAACTTCTACTCCAATAGCTTCTTTTCTTGCACTTTTCGCCTGTGCTTCTCGACAGCTACAATCTCCAAGAATTTAAACGTAAGGTCAATAGTCATCTCCTCTCTCACTGACTCGCATCCCTTCCCTCAAGCTATTTTCTCCGTTCACTTCAATCTGATCATACCAGTATTCTCATTCTTCTCTTACCCACTTTCTGACACCCCCTATAACCTGTTCCGGGTGATTTTCTACTATATAGATCATAGATGCAGGACAAAGAGATGGATTCGTGCTTTTCTCGTGTTGATTTGTGCAAAATTTTAACAAATGAATAAAATATAAAACTATATTTAAAAACGGAATATATTAATTAAACTTTCTAAAGAGTCTAAAAACACAGCATACGGGCAGAATTTTTGGCCAGTTACTTTGCAAAAGAAAATTGGCGATTATGGCACAGTAAAAAGACAGCCATTTAAATAACGAATTTATTTACACTCTTCTCTCTCTCTCTGACTCAGTCTCTTTCTCTCCCTCGCACTTTCACTCCTCTCTCTTCTCCCCTCTTTTCCCTCTTTTTGTTTCTTGATCTGAAGTCCAACACAATGCTATGTAATATTTGGGAAGGGTTTTAACAGACGCCGGGAAGTGTGACACTGAAATCCAAAGTACCATTAGAATAGCAAAAAGATAAGCGTTGTAGTGCAGTAAATATCGACTCGGGCTGATAAGTTAGAGAGCCGAGTTCGAATTCCAGTTGAATTTCTTTGCATTCATTTTCGCACAAATACCATTGGGAAAGGTATTAATCTTTTCTCTTCTCCAGCTACGGGTCTATGGATCGGGATCTTTAACCTTTGTTGTCAACCAGTCTACCGCAGAAAGTAATGGCAACCTACTGCGGGAAAATCTTCTTCACAGTCAGTTATATCTCTCGAGACATGATTGTCCTAGCCTGTATCACTTATGGCCCTAACTGGCTGACTGGATAAAATAATAAGAAACATAATTAAAGCTTCTACTGAGCATAATGTGAAGGATCTGTTTTCTATTGTTATGAATTAATATACTAATCACCCACAAATTACTACTAATTTATATGATAATATAATATAATTCTCCTCTTCTCCCTCCAGCTATGGATTAAATAGCATGACAGTTTGGGTTCTAGAGCTTTGGTTAGCAACTAGTCTACCGCAGAAAGTAATGGCAACCAACTGTAGGAAAGTATTCTGTCCAGTTACTCATTTCTTTTTCGAGACATGATCGCCCAAGCGTGTATCATGTATAGCACTTGACTAATATGTTAGTGACTGCTCGACAATCCCTTCAAAAATGAAGAAGAAACTTTAGACAACAAAAAAGAAAAGAATACTGAACTTTTACGTAATGCCAGTCCTCCTATATGGCAGTGAGTACTGGACAATCCTGTCAGATGAAGAAGAGACTTGAAGCAACAGAAATGTGGTTCTATATAGAGTGAACATGTATGCAACGATGAGGTTTTACAGAAAAGGAAAATAAAACAGACACTTATGCTTAATATCAGGAAGATAAAGTTACATTTCTAGGTCAAATAGTGAGGAAGGAGGGTTTGGAGAATCTGATATTCACAGGACAGATTGAAGGTAAAACAGAGAGGCGAAAGCAACGGATAACTTAGTTTGAGTAAATTGGTTTGATAACTAAACAACAAAATTATTAATCTTGACATAAGATAGGAAATTGTGGAGAGCTATGATCGTGATCATGACTCCCGTGTTCTCCACAGTCGTAGGAGCATCACAGTACTATAGCAGTGGTGGTGGTGTATCTCGGGCAAGATGCCTTCTTCAGGCTGGGTTTGAATTCAAAGTATGCCTTATCCTAAATCGCTTGCAGCCGAAGGCTATACATTGTCCAACTATCTATCCATAGTTTTTTATTATGCAATGTTACAGTTCAGTAATGATGTGAAACCGTGACTTTTTATTAAGCGAAGAAATACTTTGGTAATAAGAAATTGTGATTTTTATTATGCAATCATAGGATCTTGGAAGATCTGGATTTTGCCTATGACCTGGCGCTGCTGTCCCAAACTCACCAACAGGACAAGACCAGCAGACTGGGAACCTTTGGGCAGCAGATAGGGTTGCGGATTAGCACCAAGAAGACTGAAATGATTTCATAAAAAGTTAACAGGCCTGATCCTGTCAAAATGAATGGAGATGGTCTACGTCATACAGACAAGTTCACTTACCTAGGCAGTATCATCAGACCGTAGGGTGGCACGAAAGAGGATATTCAAAGCAGACTGGGCAAGGCCAAGAGTGTGTTCTAGGAAATGAAGAACATCTGGAGATCAATACAGTACAGCACCAACACTAAGCTCAAGCTATACCAGAGCTGTGTTGTATCTACTCTCTTCTACGGATCTGAGTACTGGAGAATGACTAAGGCGGATCTCGCCAAACTTCGATCCTTTCACACCATATGCCTCCGACGAATACTGAGATATTTTGGCCAGAGAAGATCTCCAATGAAGACCTGTTGAAGAAATGCAAGCAAGAGAACATAGGCACAATCATTGCAAGAAGGCGGTGGAGATGGACTGGGCACGTGCTCCGGAAAGATCCACAGTCAATCACAAGAACAGCACTGCACTGGACTCCAGATGGCAAAAGAAAGAGGGGAAAACCAAGAACGATATGGAGAAGTATGGTGAAGAATGAGATGAAAACCATGCAGTACTCTTGGGGTTCATTGACTTGTCTAGCCCAAGAGAGGCAGAGGTGGAGAAGCTTTGTTGCTGCCCTACACACCATTGCGTGTAACGAACGATGATGATGATGATGATGATGATGATGATGATGATGATACATTTCGGTAACAACGGGGAATTGTGACTTTTTTATCATACAATTTTACAGTTCGGTAACTTGAAACAACTGAAATGTGGTTCTACAGAAGGATGCTGTGAATATCATGGATCGAACATGTGAGCAATGATAAGGTCTTAGAAATGATGGAAACAAAAAGGAAATTAATACTGAGCATCATGAAGAGACAGCTGAAGTTCCTGGGACATGCAATGTGGAAGGAGGGCTTGGAGAACCTGATACTAACAGGCCAGAGAGAGGGGAAAAGAGACAGGGGGAAACAACGGATAACATATTTGAAGGACCTAATCAGGTGGATGATGGAGCGAGGGTTGCATGGTGTAACAGGAGAAGGCATGCTCAGAGCCACCAGGGATAGGGAAACGTGGAAAGCCATGATCGCCTACGTCCTGAAGGAACATGGCACATAGAAGAAGAATGATGAAGAGCGGACTACGACTCTGGATGTGCGTTGTGATACTGCGGATATCGATTCGGAATGACAAATCGGTGAGATGAGTTCGAATTTCAGTTGAATTCCTCGCATTCACTTACGCAAAAATATCCTTGAGAAAGGTATTAATCCATCTCTTTTCTCTAGTTATGGGTTAAATAGTAGAACAGATTGGGTTATATAGCTTTGGTTAGCAACCAGTCTACCGCAGAAAACAATGACAACTCACTGCGGGATAATCTTCTTCTGCTCAATCAGTCATGTCTCTTTCGAGACATAATCGCCTAAGGCGTGTATCACGTATGGCACTAACTGTCTGAATGATGAAGAATTGTGTTTTTTTATTAAACGAAGCTATACTTCGGTAATGAAGGGAAATTGTGATTTTTTTTTTATTATGCAAAGCTTAGAGTTCTGTAATGATGAGGAAATGTGTCTATTCATCTCTATAGCTGGGAAAGAAGTGATGGATAGATATGAATGTAATGAATTCAAATGGAATTCGAAACCGGCTCTCCGATTCTTGAATCCTAGCTGCTATCCCTTACCCCACCGTTCTTCCATCCATAAATCATATTCAATAAAAATTCAAATAGATGAAGATTTTTACTGGAGCAACACACTAACATTTAAACAGTTCTATGCCTGGAGGGGGTCATATGCTAAGGTATAGGTTTGAGCGACAAATCTAAAAATGGACAAAAATATGCTCGATGGGAAACGGCTTTCGACATTTTTGTAACATCCAGTCATTTAACTCCAAACTTAGTAAATCATATTTCTAACAAGTCATGCTTACTTGGAATACCTGATTTCATTAATAGAAATACTTGATGGAAGAATTTAATAAATTTCGATATCTATACAGGAGATATATTTTTATTTTGTCCAACGTCTTAAAATCCCGAATGATTTCATTAACATGAAAGGGATATCATTCGAAACACCTACAGTAACAAAAATAAATTTTATCACAAACCCGTAGCTTCTTAAGATCGTAGGACCACCATATCTCAGGCTGCAAAGTGTGTTGTTTTATGGGTAAGACAACCTACTAGTGCCCAACCCATATCCAAGCTGGTTTGAATTCGAAAGTTTTTCTTCAACTAGTCGGGTTGACAACCAAAGTTATAGAGCCCAATCTGTCTTGTTTTTTACCCATAGCTGGGGTAACAGCAACAAATTCATACATTTTTCAAGCGTGTTAAAATGAAAGTAAAGAACTCGACTGGATTTCTAACTCATCTCTTCATCTTCTCTTCATCTTCTTCAGTCCGGGTTGCTAATCATTCAGTTAAGTGCCATAGATGATACACGCTTGGGAGATCATGTCTCCAAAGTGACATGACTGACTGGGCAGAAGATTATCCCGCAGTAGGTTGCCATTACGTTCTTCGGTGAACTGGTTGCAGGCCAAGGCTATAGAACCCAATCTGTCCTATTATTTAACCCTGGAGGGGGGAAACGGATAAAACCTTTTCCAAAGGCATTTGTGCGTAAGTGAATGCGAGGAATTCAACTGAAATTCGAACTCGTCACCCCGATTCGTCGTTCGGAATCGATATCCACTGCACAACACACTTCCTAAACAGTCAGTTAAGTGCCATACGTGATACACGCTTGGGCGATTATATCTCGAAAAAGACATGAGTGATGTGACTGAAGGCGTAAATAGTGTAAATAATTACAATACCTCATCTCAGAAATATAGACAGATATTGAGGTGAATATGGCAACAAAAATGAGGACAACAGTCCAAACAATGTAAATAGTGTAAATAATTACAATACCTCATCTCAGATATAGACGGATATTGAAGGTGAATATGGCAACAAAGATGAGGACAACAGTCCGAATAATGTAAATAGTGTAAATAATTACAATACCTCATCTCAGAAATATAGACAGATATTGAAGGTGAATATGGCAACAAAAATGAGGACAACAGTCCAAACAATGTAAATAGTGTAAATAATTACAATACCTCATCTCAGATATAGACGGATATTGAAGGTGAATATGGCAACGAAGATGAGGACAACAGTCCAAACAATGTAAATAGTGTAAATAATTACAATACCTCATCTCAGAAATATAAACAGATATTGAAGGTGAATATGGCAACAAAGATGAGGACAACAGTCCGAATAATGTAAATAGTGTAAATATTTACAATAACTCATCTCGGAAATATAGTCAGATCCTGAAGAAGGGCGGTACGTAAATCGGCTGAAACGTAGTCAATGTGATAATAAAGATGAGAACAGTCTGAAAATGTGAATCATGTAAATACTCCATGAAACGGTTATTAAAAATGACTTGACAAAATGTGCGTAAGTTATATTAAGTTATAATAAACATCACTGTTATTATTTAAACAAGGATATTAATGTCTACCGGTTTAGAGATTGAGAATCTAAAGTTATTTATAAATGGAACTTTGTATGTGTGTATGTGTGTGTGTCTGTGTGTGTGTCCGTTAACTATAGACTCCGAAACGGCTGAGCCAATTTTCTTGATAATTTACACAGTTGTACTATAAGCGTCTGCGAGTGTTCGTAGCAAGGTTTTGTGTCGAAGTACCCTCGATAAATATCAAAAATCGATAATCGAAAAAATCGGGTTATAAAAGGAGTGGCCCGATTTTACTCAAATTTGATACACTCATAGACAAAGACATAAGAAACGATATTCAGAAGTTTCAAGGTTGCACTTCTTACAATAGTGCAGAAAATCGATAATATATGAAAGGCAAGATGTTTGTGTGTGTGTCTGTTTATCTGCCTGTATGTCTGTATTTTTTCAGCCCTTTACGGGTTTGGCTCTAATTAGGTATAATTCTAGTTCTTAGTCTCAGCCATGATACCATTTACTCAGAGAACTTGTTTAGCCTTAAAAATTCAGTTTACTGACGAAAAAAATTATTTGATATCGATACCAGGAAATCAAAATTTGACTTACATCCATTTTCTTTCAGTCTACGGTTTCGCTTTAACTGGAAACAACTATTGCTTTTTAGTCTTTCGTGCCAACGTCCAAAGAGTCTGAGCCCCAGGACCATGGATTAGTTTTAAAGCTTTCATTACACCCGAGCAACGCCGGGTTATACTGCTAGTCTAACTATAAAAAATGAGACAAGACGAATAAAACTGGCATTTCTTTACACGATCGGGGTAATCACAGTTATTCGAGTTTCCCTTATATTTAAGGTACGTAAAGCAATCTTAGCAAAACTCACCCATTTAAAGGAATATACATATTCAGTTAAAATAATTTAATAACTGTATCTGCTAACTTTATTTCTAAAGCTGAAATATAAACAAATTATCTTTATGCAGTTAATGGATATATATATATATATATGTGTGTGTGTGTGTGTGTGTGTGTGTGTGTATTTTAATTTGAAATGATGGTCAAGAAAACGATTGAAGGAGAAATTGACTTGATATCGAATTATGGTTGAGTATAATTACTCTTGATAAATGGAAAAATCTGTCGCCTCTCCCTCCAACTATGGGTTAAATATCCACGCAAAATGAACTTCATGTCAAAAAACGCATCGTTCAATGTTGCAGTTTATCTTGTTTCTGTTCGTTTGTTTTTTGTTTTTTTTTTCAATCTTATCAACTAGTGAACAGATGGTGACTCAATAAATGTACCCACCCCATCCATAAGCTGTCTCGGCCATTAGTGGGGATGTGACAGCCGATACAAATGCATGATGACAAAAATTTTTACATCTTGTTAGCTGCCCAGTCTGGCGCAAGAGAAGATAGCGTCTGCCTTTACACAGTTCTTTTTTTTTATATATATATTTAATAGTCGATTCCATTTTTCAAGTTGGCATTTTATTTGCCCTTTCGAAAAGACAATTATCTTTGCTTAATTACGCCGTATTTCTGAAGCATCTATAATTTGTCCATACGTGGCCTGTCTGAAGGCTATAAAATTCTATATTTATATATAGAAGATCGGTTATGGGGCCCTAAGTAATTTGGCATCCAATCAGTGTGTCTTTACTCCAAGCATGCATAAAAAGTTAGTGTCCGTGAGATTAAATCAAAGAGACGTAACTAAATCAGACAGTCGCATCATTCCTAATGTCTTATGAAATAGTTTCTTGACGTCACGTTCATTTTATATCAAAAAGCAGTGGACGAGATTAAGGAGAACTTTTTTGTTAGTTTTGTAATTTTTTTCTTCATTTAAAAATATAAAAAACAAGATGATATAACAAATACAAAACAGAAAAAAATCACAGGCCAAAACAAAAAAAAGTAACTTAAAAGGTAACAAAAAACAGAAGATAATAAAAACAAATAAAAAAACATTCACACACCACAACAACAAACATAATTTCTTTTTAAATATAACACAAAAATAAAGACAATATGACAAGCAACAAACGGAAAACGTTCCATACGAAACCAACAAACATAAAGCCACACAAGAACACAAACACTAACCATGTCCTATTATTTTTAAAGCGGTCACTTCTATTAACACGTTAAAAAAACATCCCAAAACAGTAAAATATGGTCAACTCTAAATAATAATAAGAGGCCAACTCATTATAAAGCAATTAAGCAGACATCGACTTGAGCGTCGTAAAGAGGAAGCCAACACAATAAAAAGCAATAAAAGCAGGTTGCCGCATGCAGTCGGAACAGTACACTAAAATGTTGCTAACACAACAAAGAAAAAATGAAAAGCAATTAACCATCTGTAGAATCACTTATATACAAAGATATTTCAATTACACCAAGCTTCATATAAATAATAAAAATGTCGGAAAGCAGCAGAATAATAATGAAAAAGCCTGACGAGTGAAGATATCGCAAGAATAACTTCACAAAATTTTAAAGTCGGCATAATTCTCCCCATTTAACTGACAAACTTTTCTGCATTCATCCAAATTATATATATATATATATAACAAAATATAATATATATTCACCATTTGGAAAAACAATGACACTGACGTGACGTAGAGTCTCTATTAGAGATCCTATGTCGAAATGTACATCCGAGACCTTTGAATTTTGAAAGTTTTCTCTAATATATATATATATATATATATATATATATATATACACGAAAAAAATCGCAAGATCGCCAAGACCTACCGCGGTTTCGCACAACGGCTCGTCAGGGCAAAGGCAGACCAAGGACTAATCAAATAAATAGACACCTATTAAAGACTAACCCATTTGGGGGAAGGGGTTGTTTGAGGAAACAAAAAAAAAAAAAAAATTGGGGGGGGGGGTCACATTAAGGTCCGATAAGCTAAGCAAGAAACTTTATTTTGTGCATTCTACACTTATTTAATATTTCTGTTCTAGCGTTAATAAGTTTGTTGGCAGGTTCAAATTTAGCTATTGCTAGCTTCTCCTCGTCACATACCCTACAAAATTTATTGTTTTTATTATCGTTAGGGCACTTTTTTATTATTTCCCATTTCAGAATGGGATCCTTTTTAATTTTGGCTTTTATTTCCCATACATAGGTAGATAATGCTGTGCTATGCTTATATTTCTCGTTTTTAAAAGAAGTTTTATGGTTATAAAACCTACTTTTAAAATTATCATGTGTTGATCCTATGTATGCCTCTTTGTCCAAAGCTCTATAGCCGAGGACAATAACGGAGTTAGATTCTGCTGGTTATTCGTGGTCTTTAAAAATTACTTGTGTAACATTTTAAGATTAGAATACGTACAGAGTCGGTTTTATTATTATTATAAATATATATATATATATATATATATTCAAGTGAATAAAGAATGAAGAATGTATTAACAACGTTCGAAAGATTAATTTAAAACATTTAAAACAGTGCTCAATATAGAAATAGAGTAATGACTATTTATTATATGTTTTATGTACTGCTGTCACATATGATCAAGCGCACCTGCTGTTCATCTCAGTGTTCTTGACAGGCTCCAAAGGAGAATCAGTAATGTGATATGTACCGACTTGCCGGCTCGACTCCAGCCACTTTCTCACTGATGGGATATGGCTTCTGCTCCAACAAACTTAAGTTATATATATATATATATATATATATATATATATATATATATGAAAAAAGATAATAATAAGTTATGCTATATTAATAGGTCGAAGTGTTCAATATCAGGAGGAGACTATTTTGTAAATATTGAAGTCAACACCCGGTGACGACAGTCTGTTTCATGCTGATCTTAATCATCAGACCATATGATCTGAAATATGAGAATTCGCTAGCAAGGTAGATTACACATAGACGGCTAAAATTTCAAAGAAACTTTATGTCATAATAGGTTAACGCCCTTCCTGTTGTTATTATTATGATTAAACCTCTGAAAGAGAAACATCTGACCTATATTTAATTCCAATGCATATATATATATATATATATGTAAATAAATATATACATACACATACACACACATACATTCAATTTATTACACACTTATATACATATACATGCGCATATTTTAATATATATTTGCTCTGTAATATTTTATTACATGGAGCTCTCTTCCTGTATCATTTTTTAATATTAAAATAAATTTTTAATATTAATTAGGATCGGTTTTTTGGAATTTACCTTCCTGCTTTTTTCCCTTGGATTGAAGTATCTGAATTAAAATATATATATATATATATATATATATATATATATATATATATATATGAAAAAAGATAATAATAAGTTATGCTATATTAATAGGTCGAAGTGTTCAATATCAGGAGGAGACTATTTTGTAAATACTGAAGTCAACACCCGGTGACGACAGTCTGTTTCATGCTGATCTTAATCATCAGACCATATGATCTGAAATATGAGAATTCGCTAGCAAGGTAGATTACACATAGACGGCTAAAATTTCAAAGAAACTTTATGTCATAATAGGCTAACGCCCTTCCTGATGCTATTATTATGATTAAACCTCTGAAAGAGAAACATCTGATCTATATTTAATTCCAATGCATATATATATATATATATTATATATATATATAATAATATATATATATATATATATATATATATATATATATATAATAACATTAATAATAACAATAGTAAAAATAATAATGCTAATCCTAGTAATTGTTATACTATATTTAATTTCGTCTTGGGCTATATATATATATATATTTTCTAGACATATGCTATTAAATATAAGAGACAATGAATGTCTATTATGTTTAATCATGAGCCGTTCTAAACGTCGTATTTTTGCTTTAATTTCAGTTGAAAATAAAGACAAAAATTCTCCAACATTTGGATAATTATTTATTGGTTTTCTTCTAAGCTTTCGGCTCACATGAGCCATCTTCAGAGAGGTAGTTTAAACTGAAATATTATAAAATCCACCATCACCGACGATTTTATTTTGGTGTTGACATAAAACTCCGCTTGGCAACGGCAATAGTTACCAAAAATAATAAACGCAGTTCTTAAGTTTGCGATGCGGTTTTATGACGTCACACCGCGGGATAGCGCGAAATGACAACAAAACCATCTAGTCAAATGCAATGTAATATGTTATTTCCTGTTTTAAAGTTGATTTTATTGAGTGTTGGTTGTTTTGATTTGATGTACATGGCCTCCAATATCTGCAGGTTCCTCTTACTGTGTGTATGAGTAAGGATCACCGTATTGTTGACCAAAATCTGTCTGATATTACCTACATGTTTATGTTTTTCAGAGTATCGACCATAATTATTAGGCCACCCCAGTATTTTAAAAAATGATGTATTTCATACTTTGGTTTTTTTATTTATTTTCAATTGAACAGTTGTAAATGAAAATAGAATGGTTCTTTTGTTAATACTGCACAATAACATGTGCATCAAATGAATTTATAAATATTTGATAATTACCTATTTTGCAGTTTCATCAATGAAAGAATGGAAAAAATTTAGGGTGATTCGAACGAGTTCATCTTTGCTTCCTTGCCTTGTAAAAGTAATAATAACAAAAGAACCATTGCCTTTTCATTTAGCAATAAATACTAAAAATAGTATGAAATACATCATTTCTTTAAAAAAAAACTGGAGTCACCAAATAATTATGGCCGGTATATATATATATATATATATATATATATATATATATATATATATATAAAATAAGAAGAGTGTTTTTTTTTAAATGGACAACTTTCAAGAAATACCAACAACAGACATGCCAAAACAGCATTAGCTGGAGACTCTATCGGTTAACCAAATTAGTGACAATGCTTCCCCATTGGAAAATAAATTTTAAAAGCAAAATTATGGTTTACCAATGAGGTCACCTTTCAACGGATTCTCTCTCTCTCTCTCTCTCTCTCTCTCTCTCTCTCTCTCACACACACACACACACACACACACACACCATCTCTCTCTCTTATTCTCTATCTCTCTCTGTCTATCACTATCTATCTGTATATGTGTATCTATTCATGTTTCTCTGTTGATATCTCTCTAGCTATCTATCTTTCTATATTTCAATTTAACTTCAAGAAGCTAATTAGAGAACTATGAAGTGTTATTATGAAAATAAATAGATTTAATAAGTCCGTATTATTTAATAAAACAGGTTTAAATGAATATATGCTATCTAAATATCCATACATATTAACCTACACATATGCAGTGGGTAGCAAATGTATTTCACTCAGTTGGACAATATCATCATAGATGAAAGAAAAACTTGAGGCAACTGAAATGTGGTTCTACAGAAGGATGCTGCGGATATCATGGATCGAGCATGTGAGCAATGATGAGGTTTTAGAATGAAAAGAAACGAAAAGGATAATAATAATGAGCATCAGGAAGAGACAGCTAAAGTTCCTGGGACATGCAATGAGGAAGGAGGGCTTGGAGAACCTAATACTAACAGGGCAGATAGAAGGAAAAAGAGACAGGGGAAAGCAGCAGATAGCATATTTGGAGGGCCTGAGCAGGTGAATGACAGAAAGGGGGTTGCGAGATGTTATATGAGAAAGTGTGCTAAGAGCCAGCAGGAATATGAAGACATGAAGAGCCATGATCGCCTACGTCCTAAAAGGACAAGGCACAAAGAAGAAGAAGAAGAAGAAGAAGAAGAAGAAGAAGAACTAAGATACAAAAAAAAGACAGTTATGAATATTCACAAAAATTGAGAATGTGTGTGTTTAAAAACACTATTCAAGCTTTCTATGACCATTAGACCTATGTAGTTGATAGATAAAGACACGTCAGTTTACCTAAGGGACACAGGTTCGGATCCTGTCAGAGGATGTATATTTTGCTATTATGATTTCTCGATTATTCAGACCAGTGCATCTAAATAAATATAATGTTTAATAATAATAATAATAATAATAATCATAAAAAGAGGGTATCTATCAAATATGAGTATCCATTAAAAATGTTTAAATCAATAAATTAAAAAAATATACATATATATTTGTCAGATTAAATAAATTGCAAACACTGTGTCTGCTTATTTTTATAACGATGGACAAATTGCTTAGCAGATTCTTGAGGCAATATTTATTAAAACATTTAATTCGTCAATTAATAGTATCAGCTGTGAATACTGTAGCAATATTCTAAAATGTTTGTAAAAAGGACAGTTTTTTCTTGCTTTCACACATGAATGACAATGACATTACAACATATTAAAAAATTATATTTTGGATAATTTTCACGTTCTAATGAGCGTTTAGCAATTTGTCAACCGTTATATTTGAAGCAAGAAATTTACAGCCGTATTTAGCAACACAGTTTTATGGTTATTTTTTATTACCACAACTCACAAACTCTCTCGGAAGGAGATTGAAAGTACTTGGGAACATTAAGAAAGGAATGATAATAACATATATCATCGTTACAGCTCATTTCTGACATTTTTTAATTATAATATGTGAAAAGTTATCCGCGTTATTTTCTTAATTTTTTCAACTGCCCTGATCAGTACAGTATGTTGTACTTGTTGGCATTCGCGCCGTATTCTTCAATAGAACAGCGTTTGGGTATCAATCTGAGGGCAGTGCTGGGGATTTGAAAAGATTTACATGATATATCCAATCAATAATGATTAGAGTGATCACTAGTAATGGCAAGGTTATGTCTACATTCATCTTTCTACAGGGTCTTAGACTAAACACTAAGGACTACATCAAGTGCGTTGAAGAGGTAGTGCTGCCCTGGGTCAAGGGGGTGGCAGCTTGAAGACACAATGTCTGACAAAAGGACTCTGCACCATGCCACACGGACAGAAGACTCCGCTAATGATTTCAGACAATCTGAACGACCATACCACTTCTTACACATGGCTACATAACTCCACAAACTGTCACCACCTTAATTATTGTATGGGGGCGCAGTTAACTGAGAAAACAACACAACTACTTGTCACACCAAAAAAGAACTGAAGGCAACAGTTTTGGCAGTATTCATCAACTTAATCAAGGAGGCCATCAAGAGTTGCAGGAGATTCGGAAATATTCTGGAGACTGTGATTAAAGCCAATGGCGATTTTATTTAATAAGTTTACACTTCAGTCAGTCAGTTTAGTGCCATACGTGATACACGCTTGGGCGATCATGTCTCGAAAGAGACATGACTGACTGGGCAGAAGGTTTTCCCGCAGTAGGTTGCCATTGCTTTCTGCGGTAGACTGGTTGCCGACCAAGGCTATAGAACCCAATCTGTCCTGTTATTTAACCCATAACTGGAAGGAATAGGTGGATTAATACCTTTCCCAAGGGTATTTGCGCGTAAGTGAATGCAATGAATTCAGCTGGAATTCGAACTCGGCTCCCCAATTTCTCGTTCCGAGCCGATATCCAATGCACCACAACGCACATCTTCAGTATTTCTCCATATTTTGGAGTAATTTTGGTAAAAATATCAAGTAAAATGATGCTTGTATTAGATCCACCTTCGTCATAATTTGCATGACAATTTAACCATAGCACCCTCTTTATATCTAAAACTAGCAGTATAGCCCGGCGTTGCTCGGGTATAATGAAAGCTTTAAAACTAATCCATGGTTCTGGAGCTCAGACTCAGCCTAAAGAATATTTGTGTGAAGTTTGGTGAGAATCGGATAAAAATTGTGGATTTGTATAACGAACATACAGGCAGATAAACAGACACACGCACAAACATCTTACCTTATGCCTTATATATATATATATATATATATATATATATATATATATAATCGATTTTCTGCACTATTGTAAGAACTGCAACCTTGAAACTTCTGAATATCGTTTCTTATGTCTTTGTCTATGAGTGTATCAAATTTGATTAAAATCGGACCACTCCTTTTATAGCCCGATTCTTTCGATTATCGATTTTCGATATCTATCGGGGGGTACCTCGAGCTAAGAACATTCGCAGACGCTTATATTACAACTGTGTAAATTTTCAAGAAAATCGGTTCAGCTGTTTTGGAGTCTATAGGTAACGGACACATACACACAGACACACACACAAATGCACACACACAAAGTTCCATTTATACATAAGTTTAGATATATATATATATATATTTCTTGCTAAGAACATTCGCAGGCGCTTATAGTACAACTGTAAATTTTCAAGAAAATCGGTTCAGCCGTTTCGGATTTTATAGGTAACGGACACACACACACACACACACACACACACACACACAGACAAAGTTATATTCATAAATATGTTTAGATAAAAAAGACCTACGGTTCCTCTGCAAGGATATAATTATTTGCCAAACATATGCAGCTGAATCTCTAAGATCACCTGAAGAATATTTAGATTTCGCTATCAGATAATCCGTAGACGTTTGGATGCCACTAAACAAAATCAAGAAATCAATTAAGAAAAACTACCTGTTTTTTCGGCGTTAAGAAAATTGCTGTTTATTTTCTGACCGATAAATTAATGATTGTCAAGCATAAAAACTGGTTAAATATTTTCTATTTACATTGCTTACATATCTTTTCTTTAATAATTTTCATTTCTTTTGTATCTCCAAACAGATTCTAGAATCTGCAGCCGTTGAATGAGGGATTTAATCATCAAGAATGAATAATCTCTTTTGCTGCTTTGCCAAGCCTTCTGACGAGAAAGGGGATGATGACACGAAGCCAAACGAAGCGATTCCCCCGATCATTCAGTCGTCGCCTCCAAAAGTGGTAACCGGATGTTGTTGTTACCGTTGTATTGTTACTGGCTGTCGGAATCTTTGCCAAAACCGAAGTCGGTACATGTTTTTAAAGAAATCACCCCAGGTTTGCGATGCAGCTGTCGATACGGAAATCGACTTCGGGATCGTTCTCCACGATTTCGTCAAAGCAGACCGGCCCCCGTATGGCGACTGTTTTGACGAAGCAGAAAACAATGACGACCCCGACATGAGATATCACAAATATGCCAGCCTTCAGTTCGATTCGAAACCAGGTAAAGTGAAGTACGTCGAGGGAAGCCAAGTATTTTATGTCGAGGTCCGAGACAAAAAAATGGGCCAGTTTAGGAAAAATTCCTTTGATAAAAGTATTTCAGAGGAAGAAGAACTTGGTATGGATTCGGATCTATCCGCTGATGTCCTCTGTGACAATAGGGCAGAATCACAACGTCGTCTTCTGAGCGAACTGGAGTCGAAATCCCGCAAAAGGTTTGCTGATAATTCAAACATTGGAATCGTTTATGTATCGAACAAATGTAGTCCTGCAAATTCCATCGATAGTTTAACAGATAAGAAGATAGGTCGGTCTTTTCTGAATAATATTAAAGAAGGCCAAGAGCAACATGAAGAATATAATTTGTCGTCTGCCAAGTTTCCAAATATGGCTTCCAAAGACGCTTTTAACATTGATGGCGGTCACTTCACTCGGAATGTAGTGATCCCAGACGAGGTAGAAAGTGAATATGAAGATTCTAACAAGCGATCAGAGAGCTCTGCTTCTGTTAGTGCGCCATCTTGTATTGAGGTAAATCAAGGCGTTTCTGGAAGAGAATGTCAACAGAGAAAAGATGAAGAATCAGAATTTGCCGATGTCAGCAGCCAGTCTATACCGGAAACTAAACAAGCGTTAGACAACGATCTGTACTCGCCAACATCCAGTGAGAGTGGCGACGAAAAATCTATTCCCCGTGAGTACTTTCAGAAATCGCTATATACTCTTGACTGGCCTCTTCCGAAAAATCTTACTGACGAGCCATCGACGTTGCTAATTACGGATAAGCCGTGTTCAATGACGACAATCAACAAGAACGCAAAACCGGCCCAAGTGTCCTCTTCTTGCCCAGAAATGTCTTTTAAATCGGAGAGCGTTTATTCATCATCGCTTTCGACAATTAACAGCAGAGAAAACAGTATGACTGCAGAAACTGAAAATGTTGAGGCTGTCCTTTCAGCAAGTGTTGAAACTCAAACCGATCTGTTCGTCGATGATAATGCAAGCAATAGCAGTGCTACTGCAGAAGCACCCCAACACCCTAGAAACTTTTTTGATACAGAAACAGAATGTGGCAGTCGAGAGGACGACACACTGGATGAATCCTCTAAAAAGGGCACCGATCAATTTAGCAGTAGCAAAATCAACAGTGGCTCGGAGAGTAACGACTCTGAAAATGATCAAAGTACGAGTTTTCTTGAGAATATAAGTAGCACCGACAGTGACTGTGCGTTAAGCTTGGGTGAAAGCGACAGTTCGTCAAACAGCTATGAGCCCCCGAAGAAGAAATCACCGTCTCAGAGTTCTAGCAGTTCTAGTTCGATGAGCAGTTCAAGCAGCAACTCTGTGCTCAAGTTGAACACAGAAGATCACGAAGACAAGGAACCGGATCTCACTAGACCTCAAAGGAACAGTTCTTCAAGTAGCTTAGACGCAAGTAGTAGCAATTTAAGTAGTAGTTGTGCGCTTAGTAGCACTTCAAGTATTTGTACCAGTTCACCCGGTAGCAATCGAAGCGACAGCGCCAAAGAAGGCGCCAATGTGGACCTCCGAAACGGCAATGGCTGAGCGGACAGTTGGGAAAAGGAGCGGAATACACATGGAAATTGTTTTGAAACTTGTTGAAATTGTTTTAACCCGAAAAAATTGCGACATTACCAAACAATTATCAATTTGTCTTTCGGAGTAATAATTTACTACGACTAACACAAATGTTCTTTGGTAAAAATTACCTTGTTTAGAAACATAACACTGGTTAACAAAAAAAAGAATAAGTGTTGAGACCTTTCTTAGCTAATTTGAGGTCACTGAATCTGAAAATGATCTTACTTTTTCTTGGTTGGCTACCATTTTTATTGGACAAAAATATCTCATTTTAAGGGGAAAAAAAAGCATTTTTCCTTTGTTTTCCGTCTATATAATATTAACCGATGGCAATATTTCTCAAAGTAAAATCGTAGAAAACTCTCAGTTCTTACCTGAACTAACAAATATTAGTCTGCTTATTGATAAAATATTATTTTTTCAATAACAATCAGACCCTAAATCTTTAAAAATAACACAATTTAATATTGCAAAACCAACAAGTACCTTCACAAAATCATTTGATGAGTTAACAGTAGAAATAAAACCTTCGTGAACATAAGAACTACCGCAAAAATTATCTTTGTATGTCATGTTCAATGTTATTTTGGTCTCCTTTGATAATCCAGCATCAGTCTGCCAATATTCATTTGTCCCACCGTCCTTGGTATTGTTTTGATATACTGATGGAATCGTTCTCCCTGCTCATCACTCACATCGACGCAATTATCCGGAAATTTATCGAGATGGCTATGTAAAAAATAAACTTTAATGCTCATATTAGTCTATCTTTGATAACATGTATGGCTGATAAAGTTGATTTGAATTTTGGCGATAAACTGGAAAGTTTCGTTACTTTTATTTTAATTTATTTTTTTATTCAAAAACACATTTTTTTCTTATAAAAATAGGTTATTTCAGGTGGTGACATAAATTGCTCGGTCTACCTGAAAATTAATGGGCTTCTACGAACTTTATTAATTAAATATTGCGATCAACCAAGATCGTAAACCGATTCTTTTTCCCAGAATGAGCTATTTCAGTACAGCTAAAACGGTTGCTAACCATAAAAATGTAAGGTCAGTTTTGGAATCAGTACCATCAAATTAGCTAAAAAACGGCTTTTGTGTCTTGGCACCAAAAATTATTTTAACCAGTGTAATTTGTATATACAAATATAAAATGTTTATTTATTAAAATGCACGCTAAATAAATTCGTATGTTTTTGTTCTTTCTTTAATTCTGTGAAATAAAAATACAAAAATATTAAGGATTTATTATTTAAGCGTACACAAATAGATACACACACATCTTTCTTTTGTTTTGGGATTTGATAAAGCCTAGAAAGGCGAAACAAGTAATCTAGTTTCAATGAAATGGTTTTCGATTTGTCATATTCTTTAAGCATGTCAAGGCACCTCGTCGTGGTGTAATGGTTAGCAAGCTTGTCTCGCTAGAATCATTATAACTGTGTAGTAAGTTGGGTCCTCACTGATTACCCCCTACTTTTGGCCGTGTGTTACGTCTAAGCTACGCTTAGAAAATCACTTTCGTCCATGTTTGGGGGTTGACTAACAACCCTGCCCCATTAAAAACAGTTTGTTACGGAAACAGTGAAAACGCTGTCCTACACCCTATTAGGAGTAAGGAAAAGTTTTTTTATTAAAGATGTTAGACTTATATATCCTGTTTTTTTGCATTAAATATGAGTGCGAGGTCGAGTAGTTAGCACGTTCACTTGTTGACCATGAAAACGCAGGTTCGAATCAGACCATGGTCGATTTGTCAGGAAGGTGACTATTTGATGTTATCGGTCTGGAAGACGTGATCCATGTGGGCGGCACCTTTGGAAAGCGTCTGAAAACCATACCAATGCGTTGACCCAAGACTTGTGAGTGAAACTCGGTAGACTGCTTCCTCTGAGGAGTCGTCGATGGTTGTGTTAGATTGAAGCCACAAGTGATGGTGAACGACTTTTGAGCATTCTGGTCTTTTTCAGATTGTTGTTTATGCCGAATAACACGCTCTCACCCAGAAAACCTAACGAAGGTCGGCTCAGCATAGTTGCAATATGAGCCACAATTGAGCTCTGTCGGTGTTGAACAAACAAAAGTGTGCCTGAGCAGGTATCTGCAATAAGTATTAGCTCGCCGCCCTATAGAGAGCCATCCTCGGATACGAATGGAAAGTCATAAATACATGGATACATTATTATTATTATTATGTCATTTTTCATCATATTTCGATTTCTGCTTTGGTCTCACTACCAACCAAGTCTGCGGGGCAAACTAAGGCAGGTAGTGGCGTGTTGTTATGGCTCCATTTCATGTTTTTATTATTATGTCATTTTTCATCATATTTCGATTTCTGCTTTGGCCTCACTACTAACAAAGTCTGCGGGGAGACCTAAGGCAGGTCGTGGCGTGTTTTTATGGCCCCATTTCATGTTTTTCTATCTTCCCTATCATCCCTAGCGTTACATAAATAAAGTTTTCCTTAGTGTGTAGCCCACACACTAAGGAAAACTTAATAAGACAATTTTTTGTATACCTCTTCAGCTGGGGTTTCCAGGGATTCTTTCAATGTGTTGTTTTGTTCCATTTTTTATCATTCCAAGTGCACCTACTATCACTGGCACAACTCTTGTTTTCAATTTCCACATTTTTTCTATTTCAATTTACCGGTTTTTATATTTTGACAGTTTTTCAAATTCCTTGATTGCTATGTTACAATCCGCTGGACAAGCCATATCAATTAATAGACAAGTTTTCTTCTTCTGGTTTTTAACAATAATGTCTGGCCTGTTTGCTTCAATTTTTCTGTCTGTGTAGATGGTGTAATCCCATAGAATGGTTACATCTTCTATTTCTGTAACTGGTGCTGGGTGATGTTCATACCAGTGTTTGTTTACAGATTTTCCATAATGTTTGCACATTGTCCAATGTAAATATTGCCCAACTCTATCGTGGCGATTTTTATATTCATTTGGAACAAGCACAGAACAGCCTGAGATTAGGTGGTCTATTGTTTTTTGGTGTTTATCACAAAACCTGCATTTTGGATCCATATTATTATGCATAATATTTGCCTGAAAGTTTCTAGTGAAAAGACTTTGGTCTTGTGCTGTAAGAATAAAGCCTTCAGTTTCAGACTTTAATCCAGATGCACATAACCATCGATGAGTATTAACTTTGTCAACATTGGATTTATTGGCACGTTCTGGATATTGGCCATGCAGAGGTTTGTCTTGCCAGCGCTGTTTCATCTGTTCAAGAGCTTTATGTTTGGCTTTCATTTTCATATTTTTTGCCGCAATAGTTGGTTCTTAGCTTCTGTTTTGCTTTTCTACAGAATCTACTAACTGTAAATCTTGTTTGTATTTACTGCCTTCTTTTATTATTGAATATTTTTTCTTTCTTTCTTCATGTTGCCTTACTAATTGTATCATCCAATCCTTTGTTATTATTATTATTATTATTATTATTATTATGATTATTATTATTATTATTATTGTTATTACTATTATTATTATTATTATATATATATATATATATATATATTATTGTTATTGTTATTATTATTATTATTATTATTATTATTTACGGGAAATACTTTACGATTTTAGAAAAAAACTTTTAATAGTTTATATATATATATATATACATGTATATATATATATATATATATATATATATATATATATATATATATATATATATAATATAATATAATTATATGGTTATGTCAATTTTACATTGCGACATGGAAATTTCTATGTTTCGAGATTAATTCTCATCATCAGGCAATGCTGGTGTGGTTGTGCAGACGATTTACATTTAAATGACAAATACTTTTCGTTTACTGTGAATGTATGTGGGTAGTTTGTTTTTGTGTGTGTGTGGCTAATCAGAATGAAAATTCACTTTGGGATTTGACCCCGAAAAATTTCTGTGCTAACCAACTTTTTTCCTCCTCTTTTTTTCTTTTTCCTTGACCCTCTTCTTCTATTGTCTATTTCCCTTCGCATTTATCTGATCTTATCATTTTCCCTTCAGTATTATTACATTTGATGTGATATTCCTTTTTTGTAGTACCCATCTCCTTTCTTGTCCCCTTTAGTCTATTTGTTAAAGAAAAGATTTTTTTCAAAGGAAACCTCGAACTCCTATTTTTTCGCTCCATCTATCAATTTGCTGTAAAATTTTTATTTTATTTTTTATTTTTTCTTAATTCGTCAGTAAGCATGTTATTTAATTTAGGTTTTATCCATTTTCTAATGTGAATAATTTGCAATGTCTACATATGACATTAATTTCGTTTCGTTTATTTAATAAGTTTTTATTTTTAAGGGATTTAATAATAAAGCACGCAGCTTGACGTTCGGAGAGAGAGCTCATCCGCGATGTCGTTCTCCCCTCTTCTCTACCTGGTTGAATGCCGAAACAAGAATATGTTGTATATATACAACATAGAATATATATATTTTTTCATTTTTAAACGAGTTATTACGCGACCTAGGTTTCTACCATGTGGTGTCTTCAAGCGATTTTCAATAACTGGTTTTACCGGGTATTTTTTTTTACCGTTTTTCTTAAGAACGCTCACGTAACGGTGAATTTTTTAAACGCTCACCTTAGGGAGAATTTTTGAACACGCAATTTTTAAAATTAGAAGAAATTATAATGTTTTCATCCATGGTTGTATGAACTCAATAAGTATTTTCTGGTATAGGTTCACTTAGTCATAATTTCTCTTCTTTCATTCAATAACACATTTTTGTTTGGGAATAACATAATCGTTAATTTTTCTTCCTGGCACAGTCTACATATTTTGCCACCGTTGAAAGGCTTGACTGTTTTCACTATACTTCACGTGATGTCTGGGTCTTTTCCATATTTTAATTTCAATTTCCACACGTGGCTAGCCGATTTTGTACAAATTTTTAAGTTTTCTTCTAATTTTAAAAAATGCGCGTTCAAAAGTTCCCTATTACGTGAGCGTTCTTAAAAAACGGTAAACTCAGTTATTGCAAATCGCCTGAAGACATCGCATGGTAGAAACCTAGGTCACGTAATAACTCGTTTAAAAATGAAAAAAAAAATTCTATGTTGTATATATACAACATATTCTTGTTTCGGCATTCAACCAGGTAGAGAAGAGGGGAGAACGACATCGCGGATGAGCTCTCTCTCCGAACGTCAAGCTGCATGCCTGTACCATCGCAGGCGACGCCGAAGAAAAAAATATATACATATATATACTACCAGACATAATTATTAGACCACCCCGTTTTTTTAAAAATTATGTATTTCATACTATTTTTAGTATTTCTTTCAAATTGGATCATTCTAAATGAAAATAGAATGGTTCTTTTGTTATTATTACTTTGCAAAATTTTACAAGGCAGCCAGGAAAACTTTGCTTTGGCCAGCCAATAAGAAGAAGAAACTAGCACAGGGAAAAGAGCACAAAAAATCTGGACACCAAAACGTTGTATGTTATATATATATATATATATATATATATGTATATATATATATATATATATATATATATATATAGCATTATGATAATAATCCATGTATACTGTCTTAATATGTATAGGAAAAACTACTAAAAAGTTGTAAGTTAAAAATGTATTTTTTGACAGTATTTATCTATTTCAATTATTATATAATATATATATAATAATTATTATATATATATAATATATATATATAATAAAAGAAAGAAAGAAATACTGTCAAAAAATACATTTTAACTTACATCTGTTTATTAGTTTTTCATATATATATATATATTTGCGAAACTTGCATTAGCCGGCATATTTGAATTTTAATTTTTTTTTCTCATGGATACTCGTATTTGAGCAGAAAGTCTGTTTATTATATATATATATATATATATATATATATAGTCATCTTCATACAGATCTGTTTCGCTGTATCACAGCTCATCAGTACGGTTACACATCCGAGTGCTTTTTAACTAGGATTGAAACCCGACCGAATTTTGCGTCAGTCGGCTATGGGCGCTCGGTAGGATGATGTAGGCTTTTTGCGTGTGATATACCATGAATTCATACACCAATAAAACAGTACATTTTAATTTCCACTGGCTTTAATATAGGTATGCCGGGAAATAGATATTTTCAAAAAGATTTATCAAACGATTAAGGCCAGAAGAAATTATAATGTACTGATTAACTATATATATATAATATATATAATAAACATTAAAAAATCCATTTAAAAATGATAATGTCAAACTAATAAAAATTCTAGTCATGAAACAGTGAATAATCTTTTGAAATATTTTTCAAGGAAGGGATACATTTTTATCATAATACTGACAGGAAATATATTCCTCATTACTAATATTTTACTGTCTGTAATGAAATGGAATTTACAATGCGACTGGCCAGTTCTGCTTCATGACAATGTTCGGCCACATTCCATGAAGATTACAATTCAGAAACTTGCCGACTTGGCCTAACTGACTTAGCTACTTCCACCATATCCCTCTGATTTCTTCCCAAATGACGAACACATTTTCCAGCTTCTTGATAATTATTTTAACCATAAATTTTTGTAAAGAATATGAAGAAAATATCTTGACTAACAACCATTTAAAGATTTATTGTTAAAGCATAAACGATAACAATTGACTCTACACTTGAACAGGTTAAATTGTAGTGATCGGGAAACATCCTCTTGGGAGTCTGCTTCACAGATAACGATAGACTCTAGACTTGAAGAGATTAAGATTGTACTGATCGGGAAAACATAATTTTGGGAATCTGATCCACCGATAACGATTGACTCTAGATTTGAACAAGTTAAGATTGTAGTGACCGGGGAATATCCTCTTGGAAGTGTGTTCCATAAATAACGATTGCCTCTAGACTTGAACAGGTTACGATTGTACTGATCGAGGAAACATTCTCTTGGGAGTCTGTTCCACCGATAACGATTTACTCTAGACTTGAACAGGTTAAATTGAAGTGATCGGGAAACATCCTCTTGGGAGTCTGCTTCACAGATAACGATTGACTCTAGACTTGAACAGGTTAAATTGTAGTGATCGGGAAGCATCCTCTTGGGAGTCTGCTTCACAGACAACGATTGACTCTAGACTTGAACAGGTTAAATTGTAGTGATCGGGAAGCATCCTCTTGAGAGTCTGTTCCACCGATAACGATTTACTCTAGACTTGAACAGGTTAAATTGAAGTGATCGGGAAACATCCTCTTGGGAGTCTGCTTCACAGATAACGATTGCCTCTAGACTTGAACAGGTTAAATTGTAGTGATCGGGAAACATCCTCTTGGGAGTCTGCTTCACAGATAACGATTGACTCTAGACTTGAACAGGTTAAATTGTAATGATCGGGAAAATATCCACTTGGGAGTTTGTTTCACAGATAAAGATAGCCTCTAGACGTGAACAGGTTACGGTTGTACTGATCGAGGAAACATCTTTTTTGGAAACTGTTCAACCGATAACGATTGATTCTAGACTTAAACAGGTTAAGATTGTAGTGATCGTGGAAACATCCTCTTGGGAGTCTGCTTCACAGATAACGATTGACTCTAGACTTGAACAGGTTAAATTGTAGTGATCGGGAAACATCCTTTTCAGTGTCTGTTACATAGATAACTATTGACTCTAGACCTGAAGAGGCTAAGATTGTAATGATTGGGGAAACAATCTCTTGGGAGTCTGTTCCACAGATAACAATTGACTCTAGACTTGAACAGGTTAAGATTGTAATGATAGGGAAACATCCTCTTGGGAGTCTTTTCCACCGATAACGATTGACTCTAGACTTGAACAGGTGAAAATTTATTTTATTTGCACACAGCCGTATGTCTACTTTTTGGAAATCGTATAAATTGGAGCTTGCCTACTCTTTTACCCCAAGTTTAAACCAACCATACTTCGACTTTTTTGCGTCTTGTGTTAACCGGATTGAATCCTTATTTTTTAATTATAGTACACCTACTAGAATCTAAGTACAGGAGTATTTCCAGCTTTTTGACTTTCGTCTATAACGGACCTATGTCCACCATTTTAGTTTAATAAAGCAACCTATCAACAAACTGAAACCAGACTATTATTATCATGTGAACCCAAATACACCATCCAAGAAATTTCAATGACCTAAAATCCTTACGTGATTGAGTTATCACTTTTGCTGATTCTGCCAGATATTATTTATCCCACTCGTTCAGGAAAACATCAGAAAAATCAAAGCAGAAAAGAATAATAAACTCGGACGGTTAAAAAGAATAATGATTTGCCAAAACAGAACAAGAAAAATAGACAAAGTCAACAAAAATATTTTGAAGGACAATTCTTCCTTCGGTCTGTTCGATAGTCTGCTTTATTGAAAAATTAAAAAATGGCTTTTTGAAATGTGTCCATGTGATGTTGGCAAAAAAAAAAAAAAATCAACAATCGACGAAGTTGAGATTGATAGTAAACAAAAAGACGGAAGTGAAAAGCCCTTAAGCGGGAACAAGAAAAGATGCTGGGCACTTAAATGAGACACATGAAGAAAATAAAAATATCAAGAGTGGACAGACAAATAACATTGAATGAAGAAGGAGGTAAACAATGAAAATATAAAATAAAGAATAAATGAAACAATATATATATATATATATATATATATATATATATATGAATCGAAAACGTAAAAAAAATGTAAGAAAAGTGTCTTTAATCTAAATGTTTTATTTCTTCAGCTTCTTTAGAGATTTGTAAATAAAAAAAAGGATTTAAATTTTTTACGATTTAAAAAAATAAAACCAGAATGTTGATCGAGGTTTTATTTCATTGTTCAGATACGTGTCACGTGTAACAAAGCCACAGATAATCAGTTTTAAAATGGAAACCTATGTCTGATTATTTGTGTGTGTACTACGTGTAATAAGAGCAATAGATGCCTGTTTAAATGTATGCATGCGAAAATAATGCATGGATAAACTAAATTTAAACAATGTACAATTTATACATATATATATATATATATATATATATATATATATATATATATATATATATATACTACCAGTATAGCCCGACGTTGCTCGGGTGTAATGAAAGCTTTAAAACTAATCCATGGTCCTGGAGCTCAGACTCTTTGGATGTTGACCCGAAAGACTAAAAAGCAATAGTTGTTTTCAGATAAAGCGAAACCGGAGACTGAAAGAAAAATGAATGGATGTAAGTCAAATTTTGATTTCCTGGTATCGATATCAAATAAGTTTTTTTCGTCGTAAACTGAATTTTGAAAGATAAATAAGTCTTCTGAGTAAATGGTATCATGGCTGAGACTAAGAACTACAATTATACTTACTTAGAGCCAAACCCAAAGCAAAAACTAAAATAAAAGGGCTGAAAAAAATACAGACAATTAGGCAAATAAACAGACACACACACAAACATCTTGCCTTTTATATATATATATATATATATATATATATATATATATATATATATATATAATCGATTTTCTACACTATTGTAAGAACTGCAACCTTGAAACTTCTGAATATCGTTTCTTATGTCTTTGTCTAGGAGTGTACCAAATTTGATTAAAATCAGACCACTCTTTCTATAACCCGATTTTTTCGATTATCGATTTTCGATATCTATCGGGGGTACATCGAGCTAAGAACATTTGCAGACGCTTATAGTACAACTGTGTAAATTTTCAAGAAAATCGGTTCAGCTGTTTTGGAGTCTATAGGTAACGGACACATACACACAGAGACACACACAAATGCACACACACAAAGTTCCATTTATATATAAGTTTATATATATATATAGAGAGAGAGAGAGCGAGAGAGAGAGAGAGAGACAGACAGACAGACAGATAGGTATTTAATTAAATATACTAACATTAAATAAGTATAAAAGGCTGATGTATTAATTTAATAATTAACAATCTAGTTCAATGTTGAGGTTTATATGAACTTTGATATCTTGATTTTTTTATGTTCGTTGTCCTTTCAGAACGTGGGCAACAATGGTCTCCACAACTTCCGGTCCTATGCAGATCTTAGCAATGCTTGACATTTTGCGATCTCTCCACATCCCTGTTCTGCCAACCATTTACGAAAGCTCGTTAAATAGTTTATGTGCTGTACTTCTCTGTTCCACTTGACTTTAAAATGTCCTGTTCAGGTTCGGTTTTCTAAGTTCAGTTTTCTCATAATATAGCCTACAAGTTCTAAACTTTTCTTTAAAGTTTCGCCATTGCTTAGATACTCAGTACATTACATTTTCTGCATTCTCCTGTAGAATATTTCTCTTATCCTATATTTTTCCCAAATTTTGATGAGTATTCTTTTTTTATTACTGCTGCTCCAAGTCTCTTCTTCATCACTGAGGAGATATCACCTATCATATTACCTATCAGTTCAGTTCTTTTCTTTTTTTCTATTGCTTCAAGTCTCTTCTTTATCTGAGAGGTGATTGTCCAACATTCACTGCCATATAGGTGGACTGATATTACGTCACAGTTCAGTAATATTTTCTCTGTGTCTGTGGCTTCAAGTCTCTTTATTATCTGTGAGGAGATTGTTCAGCATTCACTGCCATATAGGAGGACTGATATTACATAACAGTTCAGCATTCTTTTCTTTGTTTCTGTTGCTTCAAGTCTCGTCTTCTTCTGTGAGGAGATTGTTCATCATTCACTGCCATATAGGAGGATTGATATTACGTAACAGTTCAGTGCTATTTTCTTTGATTCTTTTGCTTCAAATCTCTTCTTCAACTGTGAGGAGATTGTCCAGCATTCACTACCATATAGAAGGACTGATATTACGCAACAGTTCAGTAGTCTTTTCTTTGTTTCTGTTGCTTCAAGTTTCTTCTTCATCTGTGAGGAGATTGTCCAGTATTCACTGCCATATAGAAGGACTGATATTACGCAACAGTTCAGTAGTCTTTTCTTTGTTTCTGTTGCTTCAAGTTTCTTCTTCATCTGTGAGGAGATTGTCCAGCATTCACTGCCATATAGGAAAACTGATATCACGTAACAGTTCAGTACTCTTTTCTTTGTTTCTGCTGCTTCAAGCCTCTTCTTCATCTGTGAGGAGATTGTCCAGCATTCATTGCCATATAGAAGGAAGATATGAACGAATTTTTGAAGAGGATGTAAACGAAAAGGAAAGTAGTACTTAATCTTAGGAAAAGAGAGCTGAAGTTTCTAGAACATGTAATGAAGAAGGGCTTGGAGAATTGTATACTCACAGGTCAGATAGAGGGAAAGAGAGAAAGAGTAAAGCAACACGTTGGATATTTGGATGACTGAGTGGTGTTTGGATACGGTAAAATAAGAAAACGTGCAAATAGCCAATAAGGATAGAGAAATGTGAAATGCCATAGTTAGTTCATAACTAAGTTCCAACATGAAAAACTTAATTCCACAGGATATTTCGAAATAATTAAGAAGAAAATAATTTTTGAAACCATGGATGAAAACGTTATAATTTCTTGTAATTATATAAATTGCGCGTTCAAAAAGTCTCTGACACGGGAGCGCTCAAAGAAGTCACCGTTACGTGAGCGTTCTTAAAAAAAAACGGTAAACGGTAGAACCAGTGTTTGAAAATAGTCTGAATACACCACTAATAGTTGAAACCTGGGTCGCGTCATAACTCGTTTACAAATGGAAAATACACACACAAATATATATATATATATATATATATATATATATATATAATCATCCGCAGGCAGATCTGTTTCGCTGTATCACTGCTCATCAGGTACGGTTAGACAACCGATTACTTCTAACCAGGATTGAAACCCGGCCGAATTGAATTCATTTGGCGATTTTCCCTGTGAACTATGGGTGTTCGGTAGAGGAAGGCGAATTTTAGGGTGTTATATACAATGTAAGCTCACTACAGTAGCCGAGAGTTTTCAAATTCATTGCTAGATGAACGAATGCGATTTCTATACCATTCCTCTCTCTCTCTCTCTCTATATATATATATATATAGATAGATAGATAGATAGATAGATAGATAGATAAATTATTGCTGAATGAGCGATGCCATTCCTATACCTTTATATATATATATATATATATATATATATATATATATATATATATATATAATGATGCCAATTAGAGGTTGAAACTACCGAAATGGGCGAAGGAAAGAAAATCGAAAGTGGAAGGGAGTGGATAGAAGTAGACACCAAGTCTGAAAAATGGTCTCTAGTGAAGACAGATAAGAGGAGGTGCGAAAATTAGCATACTAGTGGGATAAGATGGGAAGAACGGGGGAGTAAATAAATATTAATAAAACAGGAAAGTTAGCAGGAGTGGTAGTAGGAAATAAGATAGGACTGCTGGTAACCAACGACACCTATCGGAATGGAAGTTCAAGGAATTTAGATATAACATGGATATAATCTAGTCTTGCAACAAATAGAATGGAATTATCTTATCAACAATTGAGTAAAGAAAAGAAATAATAGCCTTAACTTAATCTAAATTAACTTATCACAGAGCTAGGAAAATAAAAATAAAATTTTGGCTTAGAAATTTGAATTATGATTTGATGTATAAATTTGCTGGTGACATTAGTCACGTGTTGTTTTGTTTGTATTAAACTTCTCCTCCCACTATATCCCGACAAATGGAAACGGAAATACTTATTATAGTGGGCTATCCTATGTTGCCTCCCCCTCCGCCTGGCATTGACTGAACTTTCATTCCGTAGTAATACGACATGAAACAAGTCGAATAGGGCCTTCCGTCTGATGAAGTCGGTGATTGTTGGCAACAACAATTATTGACTGAAATAAATTTATTACGGAAATATGACCGGTGTTTAAAGTTTTTCTTAAAAGAAAACAGAAAATATATATATATATATATATATATATATATATATATATATATATCTAACGTAGAGTCCTTGGTACTTGGTAAGGTAAATTCCACAGGAGATTAAATCCAATGAGAACTCAATGTTAAGATTTAACAGAGTATGACAAAAAAGAACATAAGTTGGCTGTTTATATAAACCCATTGATAATATAATATTTCGCGGCTCTTATAGACCGCTCATCAGACCAAATTCGTTCAGCAATGAATGGGTCAAAATTATCCAGAAAAAGTTCAGTAAAAAAGAAAGAAGAAAATCAGAAAAAGAAAAAAAGAGGTAAAAATAGAAGAGAGGGAGGTTAACATAGCAGTGTTAGATATTCGCGTGGTTATTATATCAAGACGACAAGACTGTCTTGGCCTATATCTACATATACAGTAGTTAAGAAGTGCTTAAGACAGTACCAGATCAAATGGTAGCTTCCCCTATGTAAATAGGGGTCGCAGGTTCGAATCCTGCTGGATAGCCCACATTTTCGCAATAAAATTTATCGTAAAATAATCAGGCCGGTAGATATAAATATAAAATACTGTTTAATTAAAAACAGAATATCTACTTAAATATGAGTATCGGTAAAAATAATGTTAAAAAATAATTCATTACAAATTGTCGGTTGCTTATCACCTAGTTTCGTTAAAATTCGTTAATTTCCGTAATATATATATATATATATATATATATATATATAAATGACTTTAATCCAAAAGGAAAAGCAGGAAGGTAAATCCTCAATGTAATTAAAATTACAGAGCCAATAAAAATAAAATAAATTTCGATGTTCAAAACTGTTGAAAGATCATTTCAACATGAATTACTTAAGAGAGATTTCACATCTCATCGGCAACTACCACATTTCAAAATGGAATAAAAAAGAAACAAAAACATTTGAAGGTTAAGAATTCACTGGGCGTTAAAAGATTTAATATATATATATAATTTTTTTTTAATATTATTTTTAATCAATAGTCGTATTTGAGTAGATATTTCGTTTTAAATTAAATATTATATATATTTCTACGGGCCGGTTTATTTACGATAAATTTGTTACAAAAATGTGTGTCATTCGGCAGAATTCGAACCTGCGATCCCTAGCAACATAGGGGAATACCTCAGTTAATCTAATGGGTCTTAACCTCTCGTAAACGAATGATTTCACAGCTTACTCGAAGCCAATTCAAACCTTATAAACAGATAACTTTCCGATTTTTGTTAATATATATTTATCTCACTCTACATATATATATTTAGGTACCTCCAGTGAAATCGATAACAAATCAGCATAGTATGAATAAAAAAAGGTCTAAAACTTAATAAAACAAACTTTTTCTTTGAAAATGTTTATATTATTATTAAGAGGAAAGATCAAAGTAATTTTTTTTTATTTTTTTAAAAATTTTTAATCCCTTCTAACATTTTCGAAATTTTATCAGAAAGTTTTGTTTTGATTTGAGTTAATGGCTAAGAAACGTTACGACTATTTTACAATGGAAACTTAATGGTTGCATTACTCATTTTTTTCGGTTACAAACACATTAATTTGGAAATTCTCGCAAAAATCAAATAATTGTCGGATTTTAATGAAACTTGAGTACTCATTCACAAATGAATAACATTATTTTTGAAATTATTATTTTTTTTAAATATTTTTTTTACCTCTGTTACTCTCCTCCACGTAAATCCATGAAATATAAATAAATTTTACACTGATGGCTAACTTTTCTTTTTTTAGTTCAATGCAGTACTCATTCGGGAATATAAATAATCTATTTTTTTTATTTTAAGTGTGCAATCATTATCCGAAAACCTTCTCCGAAGAGTAAAATAAAAAATGCAATAAAACTCTGATATAATCTAATTTGATAAGCTTTTAATTGCTGGGATAAATAATAAATACTGAGGACATTATACTCTGAAGAAAAAAAAATTTAGATTAATAATAAAATTTTAAAAGAATTGTTTCCATTCTTTTTAATTTTTTGTTATTAAATAATTTAATAATATATAAAATTTTAAAAATATTCTAAAGAATTGATTGCGAGTAGACTTTTTAGTTAAGAACTGATGATTATATTGCCTATCTAAAATTGAAAAGTTTAATAAAAATCGTTTTGCAGAAATATTTTAAATTAATTAAAATAAAATGTGTGTGTAAATATGTTCATTTTGATTAAGTACGATGTTCCCTTTGATTAAGTACGATGTTCCATAGGAACCATAACATGTTTCCATAAAAATTAAATTAGATATTTTCACCATGCCTTAAACTTAATAACTTATTAATAAATAACATAATATAACTTAGTTCGGTTATTTCCATTTTATTCTTTCTTATTAAATTAAATTATTTTAAAGAAATTTAAATTTTTAAAGTTTCATTTATACAGAAAGCTTATTCAAATGTCTGGCTATATATCTAAACTAAAATTCTATAATATATTATATAATTGCTGAAACTATTAAGTTAAATTTTTACTTTACTATTTAGTTAAAAACCAGAAGGAAAAAGAAATTGAATTTTGAAAATTTTATGTTTTAACTTAATTGAAATTTTTGACCCCCTCTTTTAGCGTTCTTGACAAATTACAGCTATTATATCTTTCGTCACCCCGATAACGCAGATAAGAGTTCAAAAGTTTTTTATTGTAAATTTCTGGCAGTAACCAATTATTACTTGATTGAAATCAGATAAAGGTAATTTTTAATCTTAAAAATTGACTTAAATATCTTGTCAGCTAGGTATATTTTATTTTTGCAAGATTTTTAAAACATAAATTTGGCTACTGTTTACGCACTGTTTACGTAATGTGTTGATCAATCAAAAATGGTGGGAAATTTAAATCTTATTTTTTCAATTCAGAAAAAAAATAGATTAAAATCAATATAATTTCGGTTTAAAAAACACCAGTGTATTTTTTTCTGGAATTAAAATGTAATCTCTTGGCTTTCAATTATAGCTAAAATTTAAAGCTTGAAAATAACTTATTTATTTTTAAGATTTAAATTTAAATTTAGGTATCAAAAATGGGTGGAGGTACCTATATATATATATATATATATATATATATATATATTATGGAAAATAAGAAGTTGCAAACATTGTAGTTAATAACCAAGATAACCCTAGTAAATATAAATTGGCGATGACCAATATAGTGTATCGATTTCACAGTTGAATATAAAATTGTGTTTATTGTCATAAATCAATTACCTATATAGGACATACGACAACATCCTGAATTAGACGCCTCACATGGCACTTAGCATAGCAGAGCAATGAGGTAATTAAGAAGTCGTTCCACGCTTCTCAAGACTTCCCGATCAGAGGCCATGTGTAGTGGTAGGAAAAAGATACCACTTGGAGATACGAAGGATAGGAAATCGTGGTGAGCTATGAACGCTAATATCCTGAAGTGACATAATATATCTGAAAAGAAGATTTATGTGAACTGTATTAAGACGTCTGTTAACCTAAGGGACCAGTGAGAGCAAATTTCTATATTTACAATAGAGAATTTTATTACGATATATGGTTTGCCTTTGATTTCTGGACAAAATAGCGATTCTAAATGGCTCCAGACGTTGTTCCTTTTGATTGGACGAATGATATTCATGTCTTTTTCTGCGTTTTATTAATGCTAGATCTTTGTGTTTTAGTCCCAAGTGTTTGTAAGGAATATTTTCGGGTTTGATTTTTGGTTTTCTGAAAAAAAATTAAAAAAGCTACGAAATCCACTAATGTCACGTATTAACAAGTGACCACGCAAAATAGATGCTAAAGTAAAAGGCACACGCGAGTTATTCTTAAATCGTCGAGATCTGCTTACAATTATAAACAAAGTCTCTTAGAACGCTAAATATAAAGAACCTTTTTTTTTTTTAGTCGTGACACTAATTATCTGTGGTCAACGTTTTCAGTAAGCAGCGCGCTTTGAGCAAGTAATTGCAGTCTCTACGTAATTAGAAATTTGTCGAAGATAATTCAGACGTTTTATATTAAGGGGCTTTGAAAATAGATTTCTTTGAAATTGATTTACGGACCGTTAATAAATGTAGCTGTGTTTCTGGAGGTCACTAGGGATTTTGATTTAAATCAAGTGTTTTTAAACACGCACAAATAGAAATAATAAAGATCTTAAAACGCAATGGGTAACACATTCCTTAAATAAATAAGATAAAACCATGTAACTTAATGATAGAAAAGTAGAATCCGGAAAGGTTTTTTTAAGTTTCGACGGAAGTGTTATCGCAAATAGAAGATTCTTAGACGGCAATAAAACTGAGTTGAAGAAGTTTTGAAGATTTAAGTTGGGAGATCGTGTGTACGAATCAATTAGTGAGAGAGCTAGAGAGAGAAGTTTGTATAATAGGTTTTCCTTTCAATATATAAATTATTTGTTTTAATTATTTTTCAGAGTAATTTCCTATTTCAATGTGAATAATATTAGGTGCTGTAGTTAAAAAGGAGTAACAGCCAAAGTTTACTATCGGAAAATTATTATTATTATGTCATTTTACATCATATTTTGATTTCTGCTATGGTCGCTCTTCCTACCAAGTCTGCAGGAAGACTTAAGGCAGGTCGTGGCGTGTTATTATAGCTCCATTTCATGTTTTTTTCTATCTCCCCTATCATCCCTAGCGTTACATAGACAAAGTTCTCCTTAGTGTGTGGGCTGTACTTAACAAGACAATTTTTTATATATCTCTTAAGCTGGGGTTTCCAGGGATTCTTTCAATGTGTTGTTTTGTTTCTTTTTTTATCATTCCAAGTGCACCTACTATCACTGGCACGATTATTATTATTATTATTATTATTATTATTATTATTATTTGATTCCTGTTGTATACTCATTTTCTTCCTTATTGTTCAAATAAAATAATACAATAATAAATAATGTATTATATAAAACAATAATATGAAATTTATTCTTATTATTTCATTTGATTTCTGTGTATATTGATTTCTTTCCGGGTCCCAACCAGAGACCTAAGGACAGAAATGGCTTCAGGACATTATCTACTGATCTTTTTTAATAAAAAACAAAAATGTGAAATTTATTATAAGGTCAGAAATGGCAAGAGGACATTTTCCCCTCATCTTTTTTGTAATAAAAATATAAAATTTTATTTTTATTTTTTTTATTATTTCATTTGATTTTTGGTGTATACTCATTTATTTCTGGGTCCCAACCAGAGACCTAAGGACAGAAATGGCTTCAGGACATTATCTACTGATCTTTTTTAATAAAAAACAAAAATGTGAAATTTATTATAAGGTCAGAAATGGCAAGACGACATTTTCCCCTCATCTTTTTTGTAATAAAAATATAAAATTTTATTTTTATTTTTTTTATTATTTCATTTGATTTTTGGTGTATACTCATTTATTTCTGGGTCCCAACCAGAGACCTAAGGTCAAAAATGTCATCGGGACTTTTTCCACTGATCATTTTTATAAAAGAAAAAACTAAAATCACACACATTTTACATCGATAATTTCTTTATAATATTTGTGCATACAATTGTTTTGTATTTCCCATGCCATCGGCTCCCAGGAATCCATTCCACGAATCTCTCTGCACTGTCGTCCAATCAATCCGAGCGCTCCAACATAGCCGAATTTATTGATATGCTTATGGACAACAATTCTGACATCTCCATTTCAAGATACTTGAATTTTGAAATTTTTTTAAGATCTTCACCGATACATTACAATCTGCAGAGACTGCCATGTCATTAAGAAAACATATTCTGTTCTTGTAGTCTTTAATCACGATTTCAAGGTGATTATTATTGATTGTTCTGTCTGTGTGTAACACAAAGTCTTAAAAAGAGCAGACCAAAATGGCAAATACAGGTTTAAGATACTAAATTCAAGCCGGTACAAAAATGTAAATAGCTTGGAAGTGTCCTAACAGAAGACGGAAAGTGCGACACAGAGACCCAAAGGTGAATTGGCATGGCAAAGGACGCGTTCCGGAAACTGATTAGGATATTAAGAGACAGAAAAATTGCGCTTGAAACAAAGAAAAGAGTACTGGATTGCTATGTGATTCCAGTTCTTCAATATGGCAGTGAATGCTGGACAATATCATCAAAGATGAAGGAAAAACTTAATGTAACTGAAATGTGGTTCTACAGAAGGATTCTGCGAATTTCATGGATCGAGCATGTGAGCAATGATGAAGTTTTGGAAATGATGCAAACGAAAAGGAAATTAAAACTGAGCATCAGGAAGAGACAGTTAAAGTTCCAGGGATATGCAATGAGGAAAGAGGGCTTGGAGAACCTGATACTAACAGGCCAGATAAAGGGAAGTAGAGAGAGGGGAAAGCAGAGGATAGCATGTTTGAAAGACCTGAGCAGTTGTGGGTTGCGTCGGTTAACAGGAGAAAGCGCGCTTAGAGCCACCAGGGATGAGGATACGTGTCAAGCCATGATCGCCTACGTCTTGAAACGACAAAGCACATAATCTAGACTGTGATGTTCATACCAGTTTTTTTGCAGTTTCTTTCTCGTAAACGTTTCATATTTTCCGATGCAGATATTAGCTCACTAACATGACAAAAGAAGATCAATTGTCTCTGATATTTGCTTATATTTCTGAGATGAGGTAGTGTTTACACTATTTACATTATTCGGACTATTGTCCTCATCTTGGTTGCCATTTGTACGACGTTTAATAATAGATCATTCTATTTGTCTATATTTCTGAGATGAGGTAGTGTTTACACTATTTATATTATTCGGATTATTGTCCTCATCTTGGTTGCCATTTGTACGACGTTTAATAATAGATCATTCTATTTGTCTATATTTCTGAGATGAGGTAGTATTTACACTATTTACATTATTCGGACTATTGTCCTCATCTTGGTTGCCATTTGTACGACGTTTAATAATAGATCATTCTATTTGTCTATATTTCTGAGATGAGGTAGTATTTACACTATTTACATTATTCGGACTATTGTCCTCATCTTGGTTGCCATTTGTACGACGTTTAATAATAGATCATTCTATTTGTCTATATTTCTGAGATGAGGTAGTATTTACACTATTTACATTATTCGGACTATTGTCCTCATCTTGGTTGCCATTTGTACGACGTTTAATAATAGATCATTCTATTTGTCTATATTTCTGAGATGAGGTAGTATTTACACTATTTACATTATTCGGACTATTGTCCTCATCTTGGTTGCCATTTGTACGACGTGTAATAATAGATCATTCTATTTGTCTATATTTCTGAGATGAGGTAGTATTTACACTATTTACATTATTCGGACTATTGTCCTCATCTTGGTTGTCATTTGTACGAAGTTTAATAATAGATCAGTCTATTTGTCTATATTTCTGAGATGAGGCCATTCTGTTAATTCCCCCGGTGTGAGACGTTTGTCTTTTGCATACTATTCTCAGTCGTTTTAAGGTCCGGAAAGTCGATTCTGATTATTTAGTCAGAACTAATCTCTTAATATATTCGTCGAAATTACAGTCGTTTGTCATAGATTCCTTCGCAAGCTCTGTTGATGTAACACTGCTGCATCGGACACAACAATACCTGTGTCTATAATATCATTTGTTTAATTTTTTCGTTGTGCAATCCACATAAATCATGTAATCTTTGGTACAATGGGTGACATTTATCAAATGGGAACCAGGACAATTGCCAGCTTTTAAAGAAATCTAACGCCACTCATTGAATTTCTGGTGGAATTGATTCGACTTGCATTGTTGCTTTTAAGACATTTGTGGGCTAGAAAAATCAGAAGGCCCAATGGTTTTCGGTGTGTATTCATTTCTATTCGTTAACATTGCTCTAATGTATTTTTTTGTTTGAAAGCAACAGTAAACGTATAAGGAGAAATATCATAATTTGATTTCTTATGTGGTTACATTACTAACCAAGTATTCGAAAAGACCTAAGGCAGGCCATGGTGTGTTTCTATGGCTACATTTCAGTTTTCAACAGATTTCAACTGCCTTTCTAACTCCCTGATTACAATGTCTTCATACATTGACAGTTTTTCAAATTCCTTGGTTGCTATGTTACAATCCCCTGAGAAAGCCAAATCAATTACATGGAGAAAGTTATTCTTAGTTTGTGGGCTGTACTTATCAAGAGAGTTTTTGTATATCTCTTAAGCTGGGGTGTCCAGGGATTCTTTCAATATGGTGTTTTGTATTATTTACGCTGTTCAGACTGTTGCCAGGTTTACGACAGTTGTCATGTTTACAAAGTAGTTGTACTTTTTCAGTGCTAACAATTTTTAACCTAACCCTTTATTTCCATGACTTGGGCATATCATTCTCATTCCATATGAAATGCCGCTTCCAGATGCTTTGTATTTATCTTCCTTTAAATCAACTCTCTAAGTTATTTGTTCATTACTGCTGTAGCCAGGTATTGAACTCAAAAGTCTTTGGGTCAAGTCACTGGAACTAACCAACGCTTATGTCCTTGAATTTTTGGGGATTTATAAACCTAACATTTTTGTAAACATTTTTTTTTAATCAGAGCTCATATTGCAATCTTTGACATTAATGATTTTCTCTAGAACTATGTATTATTGGTTCCGATATTGTGTTCATTCCTATGCTTGCCCGGCTTAGTAGTTTTTTTTTTGTTTTTTGTTTTTTGGCCTAGCATATGCGCGGATTCTTTGAGTTTCAGTAGTTTCAAGTGGTGTTTTTCATTATTTCAACTTCATCCCATAAGCCTGATTTTATTATCTCCAATTATGCTTGGGTACTGCAATGATCTTGCAGCCTACCTTAAATGGGCGACCCGTTTCTCCTTAATATTTACTTACACGTCTACAGTCCTCATCTTGGTTGCCATTTGTACGACGTTTAATAATAGATCATTCTATTTGTCTATATTTCTAAGGTGAGGTAGTATGTACAGTATTTGCATTATTCGGTCTATTGTCCTCATCTTGGTTGCCATTTGTAGGACATTTAATAATAGATCATTTTTTTTGTCTATATTCCTGACATAAGGTAGTATTTACACTATTTACATTATTCGGACTATTGTCCTCATCTTTGTTGCCATTTGTACAACGTTTAATAATAGATCATTCTATTTGTGTATATTTCTGAGATGAGGTAATATTTACAGTATTTACATTATTTGGACTATAGTTCTCATCTTGGTTGCCATTTGTCCGACGTTAAATAATAGATCATTCTATTTGTCTCTATATCTGAGATGAGGTAGTATTTACAGTATGTACATTATTTGGACTATAGTCCTCATCTTGGTTGCCATTTGTAGGACGTTTAATAATAGATCATTCTATTTGTCTATATTTCTGAGATGAGGTAGTATTTACACAATTTACATTATTTGGACTATTGTCCTCATCTTGGTTGCCATTTGTACAACGTTTAATAATAGATCATTCTATTTGTCTATATTTCTGAGATGAGGAAGTATTTCCAGTATTTACATTATTTGATCTATAGTCCTCATCTTGGTTGCCATCTGTACAACGTTTAATAATAGATCATTCTTTTTGTCTATATTTCTGAAATGAGATAGTATTTACAGTATTTACATTATTTGGACTATTGTCCTCATCTTTGTTACCATTTGTACAACGTTTAATAATAGATCATTCTATTTGTGTATATTTCTGAAATGAGGTAGTATTTCCAGTATTTACATTATTTGGACTATTGTCCTCATCTTGGTTGCCATTTATAGGACGTTTAATAATAAATCATTCTATTTGTCTATATTTCTGAGATGAGGTAGTATTTACACTATTTACATTATTCAGACTATTGTCCTCATCTTGGTTGCCATTTATAGGACGTTTAATAATAGATGATTCTATTTGTCTATATTTCTGAGATGAGGTAGTATTTACACTATCTGCATTATTCAGACTATTGTCCTCATCTTTGTTTATAATTGTACGACGTTTCGGTTGCTGTACGCCTTCTTCAGGTGCTAAGAATTTCAAACCAAACCCTTTATTAGTCACTGGGGTATATGAACTCCATTCCTAGCCTAGAGCCTCTTCTGGTAGTCCTGAGTTAACTCCCTCTGCCCCTGTAAGTTACTTTTTGACCACTGCTCTAACATGCTATTGAACTCACATCTATTTGGATCAAATCACAGAAACTAACCAATGTCTATATCCACTTAAGATATAAGTGTTGAACTTATATCTATTTAAAATACCTGAAAAGAATAAATTAAAACAAAGATTAAAGTTAGGGCCATGCGCAATCTTTTTCTATTATGTAGAATAATAAATTAACAAGGGGTGTGTAAGTCTTGAAATAAATCGGATGAAAAATATGGAAATGTATGTTAATAAAAATCACTAATAATACACACACGGATAAACACACACACACACACCCATATTGATACACATGAGCAGTTACGACTCTCGGTCTCATGGTGTATATTATGTGCGGTAACTGGCCGTAAGTTAGTTGCGCCTAAGTCTGAAGATGTTCGCTTCCGTTTTGCCCCCAGGTTTTCGAAGTTGTTAAATGGTCGGTCGAAATCTTTCGCTTCCTCTGCCACGTTGTGATTTCTGATGTCAGATAAAGTTACAGATGCGCTGCATTCCTTGACAACTGAAAATCAAGAGGCGATTGGGTGCACAATGCAGAAATAAGGAAAATAGAGAAAAACAAAAAATAACAAGACAGTATCGAAGGCCAGTCTATGTAGACTAATTATTATATTCTATCTCTTTGTGCAGCAAAAGTGAGTAAAAAGAATTAAAAGAAAATGCAAAATAACATTTTTCAGAGTCCGCAAATTACTGCTGCTACTACGTTTGTTGTTGTTAGAAGTAATACAGTCATTATGCTCTCCTCTCCTTGGGGTTCTGCTTCTAGGTGGTGTGCATGTTATTAGCATGGTGGGAGAGAGAAATTTTCCTCGTTTTCACATCATGCGTTCTTGGTGAGTCTCTCTCACCTGTCTCTCAGAGGTGGCTGTGACGTTCTGATTTGATTTTCAAATCAGATGTCTTTTTGTTGAAACCGTTTCAGTATGGCGTGGGTTGTAATTAATGGGAATGATTCTCCATTCAAAATCTAATGTCAGCTTGGTTCATCTGGCTTAAATCACCCGCTTATGGTTTTCGCCATCCTAAAAGTTTAGAGATACGACTCTGTTGACTTTATCCATTCACCTGCTAGTATTAATTTCAATTCAATCCTTATGCTGCTGGTTTCCTTCCAAAACCGACCAATAATTTTCATTTTCAGTCAAACCTTTATTTTATCTCTCCTAGAGAGAGAAAGAGAGAGACGGAGAGAGAAGTCGGAGAAACAGAAAATCAAGGAAGCAAGAAACAGAATTCTCTCCCTTTCGCAAGACCAACTTTGACATCTGTTCATTGTTAAATCAGTATCATATCAGTTGATGTCATTTTCGTTGATGCTTTGTGTTTCGCCTTTCTCTATCTCCTGGCCACACCAGCGCTTCTTACCTCCTCTCTCTCTCTCTCTCTCTCACCCTCTCTCTCTCCCACCCTCCCTCCCGACCCTTCCCATAAAAAGACAAAAGATATATATATATATATATATATATATATATATATATATATACACACACGGATATTCTCCAAATATCCATTCCGGGGTTTGAATACGGGGTCCGTCGATACTTGGTTTAACGAGTTACATTTTTTTTTTATCATATCACCCCAAGCAAGGCGGTAACGCCACTGATGTACAGGGGGCTACATAAGAGTGAGAAGATTAGAAAAGAGAAAACCGGAAACCACATCCTAAACAGGAAACAAGGGATGAGCCTCTTCACCTGTTCAATAGGTGTGGGTGGAGTGTGAACCGGGCGATAGTTTATTCTCTCTACTCCAATTGAAAGAAAAAAAAAAACAAAGTGAGAAGATTAGAAAAGAGAAAAACCGGAAACCACATCCTAAACAGGAAACAAGGGATGAGCCTGTTACACAGTTTTATTTTTATAGATTACAACTCGATTTCATATTTATTTCATTCACTTTTTTTGTTAATTTATAATATATATATATATATATATATATATATATATATATATATATTAATGCAGGTTTCATTGAATAATATAGACAAGTTTTGTCTATTAATTTTGTGTAGGATCCGTTCATACCGTCTGATATACTTGATGGTGATGTCGTTGAAAGACAACAAAAAATCACAGTACTTGTTGAATTTTTATATATATATATATATATATATATATATATATCCTCTTTTATTTTTCATCTTTTTTTCTTCTTTTCCTCCTCCTTTCGTCTCAATTTCTTCTTTTCTTCGTCTTTTTTCTCTGTTTCATATATCCTTCTCTTCTTCTTCTTCTTCTTCTTCTTCTTCTTCTTCTTCTTTTCTTCTTCTTCGTTCACTGTTAAATACTTGTTAGTTTTTCTCTCTGACTCTTCTTTTTTTCTTTTGCTCTCGTTTACCTGATGTTATTCTTTTCTCTATGTGCCTTTCTTCTTCCTTTTTTTTCTACCTTTCATCTTCTTTCAGTCTCATCAATCTATTGTTTTTCCTTCCTTAATGAATCCCTTTCTTCATTTTCTTCATCATCTTCTGCACTTATTTACCTCCCATGTTTCTCCATGTTACCCCTTCCTCTTCTTCCTTTTCTTCTTCTTCTTCTTCTTCTTCTTCTTCTTTCTTTCTTTCTTTCTTTCCATCTTTTTTTATTCCTTTTTAGCCCATTTTCTTTCCTTCTTCCTCTTAACTCCGTATCTCTTTTCCCTTTCACCATTTTCTTTTTCTTTCCTTTTTCCCTATTTCTTACATTCTATTAAATCTATATTTAATAATCTATTTAATATTTGATAAATAATATTTAATATTTAATAATTTTATTTAATAATCTCTTTTATTTTCTTTGGAAGTAAAAATATATTTATCGCTTAAGAAACCTCTTTGTCTAGTCCGTCCGTCCGTCCGTCCGTCCTTCCTTCCTTCCTTTTGCTCAAGCCCATAAATCTAGAATATAAATATATAGAAACAAACATGACCATAAAGTGAGTGATCAGTTCATGTATTGATTTTAAAACAAAATCGATCCCCACCTTTATACCCACATCATAATTTCATGTTCATCAAATAAATCCAACTCTACTCAATAATGATTAGTTATTTATAACTTTTCTTCTATGTGCCCTGTCCCTTCAGAACGTAGGCGATCATGGCCTTCCATATATCCCTATCCCTTGTAAATCCCCCCTTCAAACCCTGCTCTGCCATCAATTTACTGAAGCCCAAAACTATAAAATATAAATATATAGGAAGTTGCATGACCAGGACAGAGGGATCATTTTATATATTGATTATAATATAAAATTGATCCCCCAATTTATATCCACATTATAATAACTTATTTGCTTATCAAATTTTGATTAGGCATGAGCCTACCACTTTTCAGTGCTTATTAGTTATTTATAACTCTTCTTGTTTTTCTTCTTCTTCGTGCCGTGTCCCTTCAGGAAGTAGGGAACCATGTCCTTCCACATCTCTCTGTTTCTAGTTGCTCTTAACACGCTTTCTCTTGTTACCCAACCCAAACCCCCTCTACCATCCAATTTCTCAAGTCTATTAAGTATATTAGACGTTGCCTCTCTCTGTCTTCATTTCCCTCTATCCGATATGTGAGTATAAGATTCTCCCAGCCCATATTCCTCATTACATTTCCAGAAAATTTACCTGTCTCTTCCTGATATTAAGTAATAGTTTTCTTTCCGTCTCCTTTCTCTCCAAAACCTCAATGTTGTGCAGGCATGGTATCGTCAGAATCCTTCTCTTCATCTTTGATGAGATTACCCAGCATTCGCGGCCATATTGAAGAACAGACATCACTTAGCAATACAGTACTCTCTTCTTTGTTTCCAGCGAAATCTTCCTGATATTAAGTAATAGTTTTCTTTCCGTCTCCTTTCTCTCCAAAACCTCAATGTTGTGCAGGCATGGTATCCTCATCATCCTTCTGTAGAACCACATTTCGGTTAGTTCAAGTCTTCTATTCATCTTTGATGAGATTACCCAGCATTCGCGGCCATATTGAAGAACAGAGAACAGACATCACATAGAAATACAGTACTCACTTCTTTGTTTCAAGCGAAATCTTCCTGATATTAAGTAATAGTTTTCTTTCCGTCTCCTTTCTCTCCAAAACCTCAATGTTGTGCAGGCATGGTATCCTCATCATCCTTCTGTAGAACCACATTTCGGTTAGTTCAAGTCTTCTCTTCATCTTTGATGAGATTATCCAGCATTCGCGACCATATTGAAGAACAGAGAACAGACATCACATAGAAATACAGTACTCTCTTCTTTGTTTCCACGGAAATTTTCCTGTCTCTTTGTTGGGACGCCCGCGCCTATTCGGCTATAATGGACTATTCCATTACTATGTAAAGTAATGGTGGCATCCACGTAGGAGGATTGTGCCGAGCAGCCGTATCGACAAGTCAGTCGTAGACTTCCGGTGACGACCCGGAAGTACCCATTGCTCATACTACGTCTTACGACGGTTGAGACGATTAACCTTTATTCTTGTATTGGATACTAATAACCTTTGTAAATACTATTTTCACGGAATACAACAATTAACCTATTCCTGTTGTTGAGTTATTTATTCTTACTCATGACATAACACACTTAATACTCTACTCAGTTTCTGGAATGCATCTTTGGCTATGCCAATTCCTCTTGGATTTCAGTGTTACGCTTTCCATCCTCTGTTAGCATACATCCCAAGTGCTTAAATTTTTGTACCTTTCTTGATTTTAATATTCCCAGCTTTTAGATGCCATTTTTTTTACTAATGACCATGCATTAAGTTTTCTTGTAGCTTATATGTAGTCCTTTATTCCCGCTTTCTTCCGCTACCTTCCGTATGAGGTCTTGTCGCTATCAGCACTGTATCATATGCGTATCTTATATTGTGCAGATTGTGTCCGCCAGTGATGAAACCTGGTATGAATTACAGAATTGTTTCACTGTATAATTTGAATAAATGAGAAGACTCATTCAGAGTCCTGACATGCTTTTCTATCTTTGTCTATCTGCTGAACACGTTTTCTGTCCGTATGCTGGAAGATAGCTACGAGTATACGGACAGGTTCTTGGTTACTTTAATGCATTCGCCGAATATGTCAAGGTTACGAGCGTCTCTCTCAGGTCTTTAAGGGGTAATTTGTTGAATGCCTTTCTGTAGTCTATAAGATACAGGTACACATCGTTCTTCATTTTAATAATCTTTTTGATAACATTCTAAGCATAAATATCGTGTTCTTTAAACCCAAAACCGCACTTTTCTTGTCCTATCTCTGGTCGAATTCTGCTGCTTGCACTATTCATCAGAATCCGGATAATGGGTTTTGTTATGTGGCTGATTAAGATAATTATTTGGTGTTTTCTTAGATAGATGCTATGAAAACTGATCTGCTTAGGCCTTCCCGTTATTAAATTTAATTGTGCTTTTAGTTAGCATTCTGAACATGAATATCGCATTCATTGTTCTTGTCTTATCTCTGGGTCAATTCTTATGTGCGCTTTGTTCATCAGAATCAAGGTGATGAGATTTGTTATGTGGCTCATTAAGCTGATTGTTCGATAGAATTCACATTCCTTTGCACCTGAAACTTACTTCTATTTTTAAGCAACACTTCTCTATCCTAACGTCTTTTCCGAAAATGTCAAGGTCGTTGAGTATCTTTTTATCAAGTCATTCTGTTTTATTTCGTCAAACGCCTATGAAGTCTATAAACACAGAGAGAAGTCCTGCATTTGTATTACTCTTTCAAATAGCATTTTAAGCATGAATATCGCATTTCTTGTACCGGTATCTTTAACAAAGCCGCACTGTTCCTGTCTTATCTCTGGGTCAATTCTTATGTGCTCTTTGTTCATCAGAATCAAGGTGATGAGATTTGTTATGTGGCTCATTAAGCTGATTGTTCGATAGAATTCACATTCCTTTGCACCTGTAACTTACTTCTATTTTTAAGCAACACTTCTCTATTCTAACGTCCTTTCCGAAAATTTTGAGGTTGTTGAGCTTCTTTAACAAGTGTTTGTGTTTTATTTCGTCAAACGCTTATAAAGTCTATAAAGCACCGATGGAAGTCCTTCTGCACTTGGATTACTCTTTCAGATAGTATTTTGAGCATGAATATCTCATTCCTTGTTCCGATATCTTTAGCAAAGCCGCACTGTTCTTGTCTTATCTCTGGGTCAATTCTGCTTTGTTCATCAGAATTCGTATAACGTGTTTTGTTACGTGACTCATTAAGTCGATTGTTCGGTGGTGTTCACATTCGTTTGCACCTGGCCTCTTAGGTAGTGCTGTGAAAATTGATCTGCTTAGGTCTTCCGGGATTTTGCCAGTGTTATAGATTTCTTTTAAAATTTCTTTTATTTTGTCTACGCTGAATTCGTCGAAGGCTGCCAGTATCTCCATTAAAATACCGTTTGGTCTGCTGTTTCGTTTCAGTTCACTTTGGCCAGTGCTCTCTCCATTTCAGATTTTAGTATTTCCCCTTAACTACGCATCACATCCGTTTTTTCTTCCTTCTTTTGTTCTCTCTTCTAATTCTTTTCAAGGAAAGATATATTTTTTGTTTAAGAAACCTGTTTGTCTAGACCTTCCTTCCTTAGCAAGCGTCTACTTAACCATAAATGTATGTCCATATAAACATGTAAACGTGGAGATTTACTGAAAGAATCGTTCCTTCTTGTCTTTTAGTAACAACAGCCGTATTTTTATTTTTCAGATTTGCGCATGCGTGTAGTAGTACGCATGCGCAAATCTGGAAACAAAATAATGCATTTGATTTTAAGTCGATGCTGTGTTGTTTCCAAGAGTTACTGATTCTATAATGCATGTTTCTTTAAAAGATTATTTGCCTATTCTTCGGTCATTTATTTTACTGGGTCTTTAGCAAACACTCAGTGCCTTGGTAGCTTTCTTTTCAAGCCATATTTGTTTATTATTTAACTCCATATAAACAGATAAAGCCACGAACATTCAAAGAGTTAATGAAAAAAATAAGGAGAGAAAAACATAAAAAATCAAAAATTAATAATACAGAAGATAACGATTGACATTGCACTTAAATTTTTGAATATTAAATTTTTGTGGAAAGCAAGAAGCCGGAAGAGAGTTCCACAAGCGAGAGAAGAAACTGTTAGCATAGGACTTATAATAATATGAGAAGAAGAAAACATAATTAAGGAGAGAGAACAATAAAAGAACAGGAATTAAGAAGACAGAAGATAACGACTGATATTTCATTTAAATTTTTGAATATCAAATTTGAGTGGAAAGCAAGAAGCCAGAAGAGGGTTCCACAAGCGAGAGAAGAAACTGTTAATATGAGAAGAAGAAAACATAATTAAGGAGAGAGAACAATAAAATAACAGGAATTCAGAAGACCGAAGATAACCATTGACAGTGCATTTAAATTTTTAAAGGAAAAAATTGGGTGGAAGAAGCCAGAAGAGAGTTCCACAAGCGAGAGAAGAAACTGTTAGCATAGGACTTATAATAATATGAGAAGAAGAAAACATAATTAAGGAGAGAGAACAATAAATGTACAGGAATTAAGATGACAGAAGATAACGATTGACATTGCATTTAAATTTTTGATGTTAAAAGTTGAGTGGAAAGAAAGGAGTCGAAAGAGAGTTCCACAAGCAAGAGAAGAAAGGGTTAGCATTGGACCTCTAATAATATGAAAAGAAACCATAATTTAAAAGATATGACAAAATCCAACGGAGAATCTCTAATGTGATGGATCCCGACTTGGCAGCTAGGATGCAGTCGCTTTCTCACCGACGCTGTGTAGATTTCCTGTGCCTCTTCTACAAATACTTTCACGGCTTCTGTATATAAATCTTCTCGAGCCACAAGATTGGTAACTAGGTCACACTCGTTTATCGTGAAACCGATAAGTTGTAAACGCAAATTATACTCCAGAGGCATCTTTTCCGACACTTCCTACCTGTGGAACTCCCTTGCGCTTCTTTGCTTTACCGACAGCTACAATCTTCAAGAATTCAAATGTAAAATCAATGGTCATCTCCTGTCTCACTAACTTACATCCTTCTCTTTCATGCTCTTTTCTCCGGTATTCTCTTTCTTCACATACCCTCTTCTTGACAGCCTCTGTAACCTGTCACTCTTTCTCATAACATTCCTATGTAACCCCCATGCACAACTGTGGCAGTAAAATGACTTGCTTGAGGCGATATGATTATAAAAAATAAATAAAAAAAAACAGGAATTAAGAAGACAGAATATAATGACGAACATTTCATTTAAATTTATGAAGATCAAAATTGAGTGGAAAACAAAGAAGCCGAAAGAGAGTTCCACAAGCGAGAAAAGAAACTGTTAGCATAGGACTTATAATAATATGAGAAGAAAACATAATTAAGGAGAGTGAACTATAAAAGAACAGGAATTACGAAGACAAAAATTAACGACTGACATTGCATTTAAATTTGTGAAGATCAAATCTGACTGAAAAGCAAGAAACCGGAAGTGAGTTCTGCAAGAGAGTTGTGTCTGATAGAAAAATATGTTAGCATAGTACTTACGGTTATACCCAACTGTAAATTGATGAAACCTTGTCGCCATTAGAGTATTGCTCTGTTATTCTTACTATTATAGTTATTTCATATTAACTAACTTTATACTTCCAAAATCACACTCATGTACTATCATAAACTTTACTGTCCAAAATGTTTCTCTCACTTGTATTTAAATATAATCTATTGTTTCAATATACTTGACACTTGTTTTAATCCACATGCATATATGTAAATAGACAAGCGTTTCTATACATACATACATATAAAAATATTCCACACTCATACATTCGAAAATAATAATGTGTATATCATAGATAGATAGATAGATAGATAGATAGATAGATAGATAGATAGATATGGAGAGACTGATATAGATAGATAGATAGATAGATAGATAGATAGATAGATAGATAGATAGATATGGAGAGACTGACATAGATAGATAGATAGATAGATAGATAGATAGATAGATAGATAGATATGGAGAGACTGGAGATAGATGAGATAGATAGATAGATAGATAGATAGATAGATAAAGATAGATAGATAGATAGATATGGAGAGACTGGAGATAGACTAGATAGATAGATAGATAGATAGATAGATAGATAGATAGATAGATAGGAGAGACTGAGATAGATAGATAGATAGATAGATAGATAGATAGATAGATAGATATGGAGAGACTGATATAGATAGATAGATAGATAGATAGATAGATAGATAGATAGATAGATAGATAGGATAGATAGATTGGAGAGACTGAGATAGATAGATAGATAGATAGATAGATAGATAGATAGATAGATAGATAGGATAGATAGATAGATAGACTAGATAGATAGATAGATAGATAGATAGATAGATAGATATGGAGAGACTGACATAGATAGATAGATAGATAGATAGATAGATAGATAGATAGATAGATAGATAGATAGATAGATAGATAGATATAATTAAGTTTTACGAAAATAATAGAATTAAATATAATGGAAAGAATGAAAGAAAGAAAGAGTGAAGAAATTTTAAGAAAAGTATTGATTAAAATAAAATGGAATAAGAGAACGTATGAAAGGAATTTTACGAAAACAACAGAAAGAAAATAGAAACAAAGAATGGAGGAACGCAAGAAAGAAAATGAAAAATATAAAAGTCACAAATAAAATCTTCTGAAATAGTCGATAGAAGCGTGCAGCATATCAAATATTGTGTTATTTTGGAGGACATGTTTCGACATCATTGTCGTCTGCAATGGCGTTTGATTAGATGAAAAAAACGGAGTGCATATTTCTGCTTTTTTTACACGATAACTTTCCTCAGACCAAAACAAAATGTTGAAAGTAAACTATGTTCAACACGTAAGAAATCATAATTTACCCGACTTTCTTTGATGGTAGCTTTTTATTAATATTAATTTTCTTCTTTGTGCGACCGCTAAACAATCAGCTAAAACTGAAACAAGAAATAGTATCTGCTATGATTTAAACTAGTATTTGTAGAAAACTGTCCATGGACTTCGTACAGGAAATACAACACTATTTTGCTTAGTTAAATCTATATGATTGTTTAAGATTTTGTTATTTACAAGTAGTTGCAGTAAAGAATTTAAAAACTTAATGTCTATTTTTCTTTCATTACAACAGATGCAAGATCAGAAAGAAATCCGCCATATTAAAATGAATAAATAAACACAGACATTTCAGTTTTCTAATTATAGTCGCCAACATCGTTTACTTCCTTCCCAAACATGGTGCTAGGGTCAGTCAAATGTAATTCCTGTTCTACATTACAACAGAACTGATTGGGGAAGCACAACATGCTCTGGTTCCAAATCTAGTCGCTAACAGAGTTTCTTTCTTCACAATCATGGTACGAAGGTCAATCAAAGTAATTCCTCTTCTTAATTACAATAGAACTGATTTCGGATGCACAACATTCTCTGGCTTTAAATCTAGTCGCTAACATAGTTTCTCTTCTTCCCAATCATGGTACTAGGATCAATCAAAGTAATTCCTCTTCTTAATTACAACAGAACTGATTTCGGATGCACAACATTCTCTGGCTTGAAATCTAGACGCTAACAGTTTCTCTTCTTCCCAATCATGGTACTAGGATCAATCAAAGTAATTCCTCTTCTTAATTACAACAGAACTGATTTCGGATGCACAACATTATCTGGCTTTAAATCTAGTCGCTAACATAGTTTCTCTTCTTCCCAATCATGGTACTAGGATCAATCAAAGTAATTCCTCTTCTTAATTACAACAGAACTGATTTCGGATGCACAACATTATCTGGCTTTAAATCTAGTCGCTAACATAGTTTCTCTTCTTCCCAATCATGGTACTAGGATCAATCAAAATAATTCCTCTTCTTAATTACAACAGAACTGATTTCGGATGCACAACATTATCTGGCTTTAAATCTAGTCGCTAACATAGTTTCTCTTCTTCCCAATCATGGTACTAGGATCAATCAAAGTAATTCCTCTTCTTAATTACAACAGAACTGATTTCGGATGCACAACATTATCTGGCTTTAAATCTAGTCGCTAACATAGTTTCTCTTCTTCCCAATCATGGTACTAGGATCAATCAAAGTAATTCCTCTTCTTAATTACAACAGAACTGATTTCGGATGCACAACATTATCTGGCTTTAAATCTAGTCGCTAACATAGTTTCTCTTCTTCCCAATCATGGTACTAGGATCAATCAAAGTAATTCCTCTTCTTAATTACAACAGAACTGATTTCGGATGCACAACATTCTCTGGCTTTAAATCTAGTCGCTAACATAGTTTCTCTTCTTCCCAATCATGGTACTAGGATCAATCAAAGTAATTCCTCTTCTTAATTACAACAGAACTGATTCTTTGAATACTAGCTACTCTATTTTCTGATTCCAAAATACAATTTACCACTGGTTTCAAAAAACGTATAACGTCGGTCTGCTTTACGTCAGGGGAAGTTGATTATATGCACTTTTTAGTTTTAGTTAAGAGTGCAGACACTATACTTTACCATTTCCGAAATCATAGTTGTAATTTGAGGTAGAGGATAAAATTTTTCAGGTGAAACGATTTATTGTTTGGGAATAATCTATAACTAATTTTTTTGCCTTTTTCGTCTTTAGTTACCACTATTTTCTCTCTCCACGGAGAGCTGCTGAGCTATCCGAATGATATCTGAATCCAATAGAATTTGATTTCTTTTCTTATAAATGCTTCTACTTTGGAATTTCACCGATATACGTCTACAGTCAAACGACAGATTTTGAAACAAAGGAGGAAGTGAATTCTTTACCCTAAGAAGTCCACTAAGTTTATTTCACCCTCAAATAAAATTTCATTTTTTTGTTCAGGCCTTGAAAGTCTTGCTCGGGGATCATATCAGAGTATAAATTATCTATTATAGAAAAAAAAATTGTACATTTCTGTATCCACCATAAGATTCGATTTATTTTTTCCTACAGTTTTAAATAACAAGTCGATCGAAACCATGCTGAGAAAAGAGTTAGTAAGTCTGGGTTATCTTAGAAAATATGTCTGGGTTATCTTAGAAAATATGTCTGGGTTGTCTTAGAAAATATGTCTGGGTTATCTTAGAAAATATGTCTGGGTTGTCTTAGAAAATATGTCTGGGTTGTCTTAGAAAATATGTCTGGGTTATCTTAGAAAATATGTCTGGGTTATCTTAGAAAATATGTCTGGGTTATCTTAGAAAATATCTTAGAAAATATGTTGAAAAATCTATAACTGCTTCACAAATTTACTAGTAATTTTTTTATTTTTTTTATTTTTATTTTTTTTTTTTTGTACACAAGGCATTATTTTACCGTTAATTTCGAAACTCACTTTAGTCAACTAGTTACCGTCGTACGGATGTCCGAATGCATGATTGTCAGTAAAAGTACCATACGTGATACACGCTTTGGGCGATCATGTCTCGGAAGAGCCATGACTGACTGGGCAAAGATTATCCAGCATTAGGTTGCCATTACTTTCTGCGATAGACTGGTTTCCAATAGAACCCAATCTGTCTTATTATTTAACCCATAACTGGAGGGAAGTGACTGATTAATAGGTTTCCCAAGGATATTTGTGCGTAAGTGAATGCAAGGGATACAACCGGAATTCGAACCCCCAGATTCGTCGTTCCGAGCCGATATCCACTGAACCACAACGCATATCCGTTAGTAAAAGGAGCTGCCCAAATTGTAAATTGCAGATTAGAGTTAAAGAAATCAAACAGGAGGAAAAATAGATATCTTTAAAGCGTATTAACAGTGGACCGAATGTGCGACATGGAAATACAAAAGCATATTATATCAAAATATGCTTTTTAAAACCTGTGCAAAATATTAAGAAACAGGAAAATATTTATATACACTTTGTCATTGTTCGTACTGTTGTCTTCATCTTTAATGTCATATTCACAATGCTTCGACAGTTGTGAGCAACGGACTTCTTCAGGTGATATACAGTGAAATTTCGGAACCCCCGCATTATTTAGTTCAAGGTTCTGTTCTAATTCTACGTAATGTGGGGGCGGTGGTCATGCCGGGTACAAGGCTACTTAAAACATAGCCACAATCCCCACATTTTAAATATCAGAAGGTTGAATGAATGGTTGGAAAAATAAAAGTGTTTTGTTTGTAAAATAAGTGTAATTTTATTAATAGAACTGAATAACGAATTTGTAAGAAGAAAACTTTCAAATACAAAATGCATGTAGTTAATTAATTTGTACGAGTTAAATGTTTTCTATGTAAACTGCGGAGCTATGGTATAACTGGACATTTGTTTAAACTAATCCAGTCATTCCTCTCTAACCGCACGTGAAGGTGGTATTAAACGGACATGCCTCCCAGAACTACCATACAAACGCAGGTGTCCCCCAAGGCTCCATCTTAGGTCCTACACTCTTCCTGATATACATTAATGATCTCCCTGATTCCATAAGAGCCCAAATAGGTTTGTACGCCGATAACACCACAGTTTACTCTCGCCTCCTACAAAAATCTGGTGTAGGCGTCAAAGCTAACCTCGCAGCCGAGATTGAAAAAGACCTCCAATCCATATTGGACTGGGGTAAGAAATGGCTAGTAAATTTTAATGCTTCAAAAACGAAGCTACTCTCAATTAACCATCATCGACAATCTCACCTACCTCCCATTAGCATGGACCAGGCTTGCCTCCTAGAGAGTAAAAGACTACGCCTCCTTGGTCTCACACTTTCAGCGGACCTCAAATGGAGTGACTATATCGAATCCATTGCTAAATCCGCTGCTATGAAAGTCGGTTCTCTGTGTAGGGCCCGGAAGTTTTTTCCGTCTAATTCTATCCTGCACATATATAAATCTACCATCCGCCCGTGCATTGAATACTGCTGCCATATCTGGTCGGGTGCCCCTGCTATTCTCCTCGGGCTTCTCGATAAGGTTCAGAGGAGGGTCTGTAATGTGATAGATACCGACTTGGCGGACCGCCTGCAGTCTCTCTCCCACCGGCGCGACGTGGCTTCCCTGTGTTTCTTCTATAAATACTTTCACGGCTTCTGCTCCGATGAGCTTAGATCACTGGTGCCCCCTAAATACGAATTTGAACGAGACACTAGATTAGCAACTAGATCCCACCCTTTTACAGTGAAACCGATAAAATGCAGCCGTAACTTCTACTCCAACAGTTTCTTTCCTCGCACTTCCCGACTGTGGAATACTCTTCCACACGATTGCTTCCCCGACGGCTACAATTTCCAGGAGTTTAAATGTAAGGTCAATAGACACCTCCTAACACACTAACCTGCTCCCATTCTATCAAACACTCTTCCGATTTGCCCAACTCTCATCCTCGGTATCCTTACTCATCTGTCACCTTCCTCCTAACATTCCCTATGTCTAACCACTCCTTCTCTTTACCTTCCCCTATGTAACCCCATGCGCAATAGTGGCAGTGGAATGCCTTGCTTGGGGTGAGATGATTAAAAAATGTTTTAGCAGTTAAATGTTCCACAGAAATGCATTGCTTATAGTTGATAGTAGAAGAATGTCTGTATGTAGAAAGTTTGGAAAAGTTACTAATAAAGTCTGTTTTTTTTCCCCCTTTTTATGGCCGGAGAAAAAGTGAAAAAGAAAGTCAAGCAATAAAGGAGATTGTACTTATCGAAGTCAGTTGAAGTATCTGGTAGTTGTTGTTTTCTTTGACACTGTGTGAGTAAAGACGAAAAAAAGAAAATTGGAAGGAGAAAGAATGAATATATTTCGACCAAATCTTACCGGGTCGGCTTGAAGTTTCTTTCTTGTTACATTTTAGCAAGTCGTCACCAATTTCCTGCTTCCATTTGACTGAATGAGTTTTGTCGATCAAGGGACGTGAATAAGAACTTAGCAGGTCACGAGGTCAGCTCGAAACGGCATACCTATTAGGTGTTAAGAAAAACTGACCGAAGTCATAGATCAATTTGCTATTTCCTATCCAATCAAAATCCAGAATCTTAATTTTCACACTGACTTGTGAAATTTGCCTTTGTCTGGATTTTTCCAAAATGTTTTCAGTCGTTCTGAACAATATCTTAAGGGATGAAGATGAGACTTGAAGCAACAAAAACAAAGAAAAGAGTACAGAACTGTTACGTAATATCAGTCCGCTTATATGGCAGTAAATGCCAGACAATCTCTTCACTGATGAAGAAAAGACTTGAAACAACAAAAACAAAGACCACTGAAATGTTACGTAATATCAGTCCTCCTATATGGCAGTGAATGATGGACAATCTACCCACAGAGGAAGAAGTGTCATTTTTTTATTTCTTATTCCTCACTGTCTTTCAACTTCCTGTGTATGGATATGTTTTTGGGCTCCTTCCGTTCTGTGAATTTTTGTACCCTATTTGAATTTTCTCGCTGAAATAGATTTTTAACGAACGTAGAATTCGGAATTTATTGATGTAATATACATATTTGGCTCTGTAAATAGATAATACTATTGACATCTGGTTTTTGGGATTTTGCCGATATAGACTTCCTTTTTTAGATCTCAAATATACCTATCTATCGATATATATATATATATATATATATAGTCATCGTCATCCGCAGACAGATCTGTTTCGCTGTATCACAGCTCATCACTACGGTTAGACTCCGATTGCTTTTAACCCAGTATTGAAACCCGGCCGAACTGGCGTCAGTCGCCGATTCTACCTCTGGGCTATGGGCGTTCGATAGAAGAAAAGGTATATATATATATATATATATATATATATATATATATATATATATATATTTAATTAACGAATTAGAGCACTCTGGAGACTAGCGTATGATACATCATACGCTAAAAGTCTGCCTTCTTCTACCGAGCGCCCAGAGGTAAAATCGCCGACTGACGCCAATTGGTCGGGTTTTAATCCTGGGTTAAAAGCAATCGGATGTCTAACCATACTGATGGGCTGTGATACAGCGAAACAGATCTGTCTGCATATAACTATATATATAGATATATAAAGCTTGGTTTAACGTGTTCAAAGCTAACATAAAATGAACGTAAAAAGGCATAACGATCATATTGAATCACATGTGTTGCTCTTAGCTTTATCTCGCATCCAATAATTTAATTTCTTTTTTGCTGATCGCCTTTAGTATGATGATTGCGTTGAAGACTAAATTTGAGGCCAACGTGAATTTGCTTAAAGTGCGTGTGTGTGTGAGAGCGTAATATTTTGAAAGATCACGTGTTACAACATTCTAGAATAAATTAGACGTAACGTAATATTATATATTCTCTTCCAATATTCACAGCAGTCATCATGCAATTAAAATAAACAATAAACCCAATTTTGCTACACACTTAAATTACGTTAACATTTGAAGAATTAAACACGAAACACAGACGCCATAAGATATGCACGTGACGTCCACATAACCAATGAAAACAAAAGAGCATAAAATTTAAAAACAAAAATGGTGTGTTGTAGTTGTCGTCGCATGCTTTGTTGCGTATCAAAAAATTTAATTTCTTCATTGTTGATAGCTTTCTTTATGGTGATGGCGTTGAAGACTAAATTCGCCGGCAGCCTGCAGCTTCAGGACCAGAAGCCTCCAGTCTCACCAAAACCTGCTGCCGTCACTTATTCCCTGTAGCCATTTGACTTTGCAAGACTTGGTTGGAGTTCAACTGCAGCCAACTCAAAGTAGAAAAAACTCAAAATAGAAAAAAGAATGCGTCAATTTGTTTAAGCTGAACCTCAACTTGCCAGGAAGTAGCCAACATTTAATTTCATGACCTTTCCTACTGACACATATGGAATGAGACATGAAGTTTAGAGTTATAATTTCGAGTGACGCCTTCTGTAGCATATTCGTAATGCGTAGCCCTCTTCATTTGCTGGTTCAACCTGTTTATATTTGTTATAATCGTCATCCGCTTTTTCCAGTCTTGATTTCGTTAGTCTGAACCCTCATCTTCGACTTTGGCACTAAAGAGTTGCTCTACCTGCAGTTAAGAAATCTTAACCGTATCGTTCTTAGAGTACGCAAGCCAAGAAAAGGACCGACCATCAGAGGTATGTTGATAGATACTTGCACGCATAGACACTGCTATATATTCTACACCGAGTGTCGGAGTAGACAGTTCGTCATCAAAGAATTAAGAATGTAAAATAAAATATTTGAGAATATTTTTTCAGTATTTTCATTGTTAAAAATATTTGAAATATAAAAAACAGAAGACCAGATTGACTATTCTGAAACAACTGTAAAAGATTACAAAACAAGCTTCCGTCACCCATTCCCTATCGCCGTTTGGCTTTACAAGGGTTGGTTCAAGATTAAAGAAAATCAGAGGAGAAGAAAGCGATGATGGCTTAAATTTGTCTAATCTGGGCTTCAACTTACCAGCAATTGAACCACATACTTGATTTCATAACATTCCTCTGTAGCATATATGGAATGAGACAACCAGAACCCAGTTATTTAACTGCAACAGACTGCCGTTGACACTGTTATAATTTCGAGTGACGCCTTCTATAGCATATCCAATATGCGTAGTCCTCTTCATCTGCAGGTTCCCTCAGAGGTACGCACTTAGAAACATACACACATAGACACATATATGTTATATGATTGATGTTGGAGTAGACAGTGCGTCATCAAATGTTACTTTAATGACAGTAACAAAAATACAACAATAAATTATAAAATAATTAAAAGTATAAAATCACCAACAAATATACGAGAATATTTTTTAATTATTAAGAAATATTTTTAAGATAAATAATAGTTGAGGACTTTAGAAGTTTTTTTTTTTTGTTTTTTAGCGACATATCAATGGGTCATTTAATACCAAAATTTAATTTTCTTTGGAGTATTAGTAATTTTCTTTAGAAAAATGCATTTATCTTCATTTTTTTAATTTTTTAACAAAGCAGACTCTGCTATATTACTGGTTTTGACCTGACGTCTAATGTTCAGTTCCTTTTTTTTCACCGTAAAATTAGCTTCCCTGTGCCTTTTCTATAAATACTTTCATGATAATTGTTCGCTTGAACTCTTCGATATGGTTCCTAGACCCTATAACTTTAAGCGCAATACTAGAATGGCGGTAAGTATATAATAACTCACATTTGAATTAGCCATAATTTCTCTGCGGAATAAAGTGGATTCAGTCGTCTGTATTATAAACACAATATAATTTACATAATATATCATAATAAAGAAAAGATATAATATCCAAAGAAAAAGATATTCAATAAAGGTATAATTTTATATAAATAATCAATGGTAGTAAATTAATTGACGGAAACGCTTGCAAAATGCTGTGAATTCGAATGCTATTTTTAAAAATTAGATATGATTATTTACCTATAAGTTAGCCGAATCAATATATACCTGAAGAAGTCCGATGGACACAACCACCGAAACCTTGTGATAATAACAACAAAGTTTTTTTTTAATCTTCTCGCCCCAAGGAAGGCATTCTACTGCCACTGTTGCGCAGGGGGTTACATAGAGTAAAGTGATGAGAAAGGGGGGTTAGTTATGAGAAATGTCAGGAGGAGAGTAAGAGACGAATGAGAAAACCGGTGTAATGGGGGTGGAGTAGAAAGAAAAAGAGCTTGAGAGAATGGATGCTAGTTAGTGTGATAAGAGGTGTCTATTGACCTTACATTTAAATTCCTGGAGATTGTAGCTGTCGGGGAAACAAGTATATGGAAGGGAATTCCACAGGCGAGAGGTGCGATAAAAGAAGCTCTCACACTAGAAATTGCAGTTATATTTTATCGGTTTCACTGTAAAAAGGTGGGACCTAGTTGCAAATCTAGTAGCTCGTGTAAATTCATACCTAGTAGGCACCAATGATCTAAGTTCATTGGAGCAGAAACCGTGAAAGTATTTATAGAAGTAGATACAGGGAAGCCACGGCACGCCGGTGATATAGCGACTGCAGCTGAGCAGCCAAGTCGGTATATATCACATTACAGATTCTACGTTGGGTTCTGTCAAGAACCCTGAGATGAACAGCAGGGGTACCCGAATAGCTGTGGAAGCAGTATTCAATACACAGGCGGATGGTAGATTTATATATGCGCAGGATGGACCCAGACAGGAAACACTTCCTGGCCCTGCACAGTGAACCGACCTTCTTAGCAGCGGATTTAGCAATGGATTCGATGTAGTCATTCCACTTGAGGTCTGCTGAGAGTGTGAGACCAAGGAGTCGTATTGTTTTACTCTCAGATAGGCAAGCCTGTTCCATGCTAATTGAATGGTAAGAGCGATTGTCTATGATAGTTAATAGGGAGCAGATTCGTTTTCGAAGCATTATGGTAACAACAGTTCAAAAATAAATAAAGCAAATAATGATAACTCCGCATCCCCAAAATGCATTCGCTGTAGTTTACCCAGGTAGATATTTAACCTGGGGAAGGGCGGAGATCACAACGGTTGAAACGTGATAAAAATAAACAAGACGAGGACAACAGTTTAAATATAAATGCTGTGAATTATGATAACTACAGATCCAATAAATTTATTTTCTGTTTGATAACCGGTCAATATATACCTGAAGAAGTATGGGGGGCACAACAGCCAAAACGCTGTGATAACAACAACAAAGATGAGGATAATAATTTGAATATAAATAATGAAATTAAAGATAAATCACCATCCCAAGAATGCTGATAAAAATTCGATACGTATTGTTTAAATAAAAATCAAAGTAAGCGGTTATATTTAATTATGTCAAAGATAAAAGGGTGGGAAATAAGTGCCGACCGAGTAACAAGCTTAAATTCAGGGTACCAGGGGAAAGAGCTTACCAGAAAGTCACGGAAGGTTGGTTAGAAAGTGACTGAAATCGTGACGCTAAGTCAGGATCGATTACATTGCAGATTCTTCTTTGGATTTTATCAAGAACCTCGAGATGAGTAGCAAGACCTCCCAACCAGATATGGTAACAGTATTCAATACACGGACCAATGGGATGTGCATATATATATATACTAGAAGTATAGCACGGCGTTGCTCGGGTGTAATGAAAGCTTTAAAACTAATCCATGGTCCTGAAGCTCAGACTCAGCCTAAAGAATATTTGAAATAATAAAATAATTGCGACAATTTACCAATCGCACCTAGTGTATATATATATATATATATATATATATATATATATATATATATATATGTATTCTAGAAGTATAGCACGACGTTGCTCGGGTGTAATGAAAGCTTTAAAACTAATCCATGGTCCTGAAGCTCAGACTCTTTGGAAGTTGGCACGAAAGACTAAAAAGCAATAATTGTTTCTAGTTAAAGCGAAATCGTAGACTGAAAGAAAAATGAATGGATGTAAGTCAAATTTTGATTTCCTGGTATCGATATCAAAAAAGTTTTTTCGTCGTAAACTGAATTTTGAAGGCTAAATAAGTCCTTTGAGTAAACGGTATCATGGTTGAGACTAAAAACTACAATTATACCTACTTAGAGCCAAACCCGAAGCAAAAACTAAAATAAAAGGGCTGAAAAAAATACAGACATACAGGCAGATAAATATATACACACAAACACCTTGCCCTTTATATATATATATATATATATATATATATATATATATATATATATTATCGGTTTTCTGCACTATTGTTAGAACTGCAACCTTGAAACTTCTGAATATCGTTTCTTATATCTTTGCCTATAAGTGTATCAAATTTGATTAAAATCGGACCACTTCTTCTATTAGCCGATTTTTTCGATTATCAATTTTCGATATTTATCAGGAATACCTCGACACAAAACCTAGCTAAGAACACTTGCAGACGCTTATAGTACAACTGTGTAAATTTTCAAGAAAATCGGTTCAGCCGTTTCGGAATCTATAGGTAACGGACACACACACACACACACACACACACACACACATACACACACAGAGAGACAAAGTTCCATTTATAAATAATTTTTTATATATATATATTAATCATTTCACCCAAAGCTAGGCAGTAAAGCCACTGATGTACAGGGGGCTACATAGGAGAGTTAATATTTTTAGACAGAAGGAGAGTGAAGAGAAAGACGAACCAGTTACAGGAGGTGGCAGGAAAAGGGCAAAAGAAGATGTGAACACAGAAGTGAAAACAGTTGCCAAGGTAGAGAGAAAAGAAAGAACAAGATACACGGAGTGATTTAGAAAGGTTTGAGTCAAATAATTTGATAAGAAATGGGAATTGACATTGCATTTAAATTCCTAGAGGTTGTAGCAGTCAGGAAAGCAAGTATACGGAAGGGAGTTCCACAGAAGGAATTAGCGAGAAAAAATGCTGAAGGAGTAGAATTGTCGCCTGCATTTCGTTGATTTTTTTTTTTAATCACATCACCCCAAGCAAGGCGGTAAGGCCACTGGTGTGCAGGGGGCTACGTAAGAGTGAATAGATTGGAAAAGAGAAAGCCGGAAACCACGTCCTAAACAGGGAACAAGGGATGAGACTCTTAACCTGTTCAATAGACATGGGTGGAGTGTGAACCGGGCGATAGTTTAGTCTATCTACTCCAATTGAAAAAGAAAGAAAAGAAAAGAGTGAAAAGATTGGAAAAGAGAAAACCGGAAACCACATCCTAAACAGGGAACAAGGGATGAGCTTCTTCACCTGTTCAATAGACGTGGGTGGAGTGTGAACCGGGCGATAGCTTAGTCTATCTTTAACTGTAAAAGTGTAGGACCTTGTAGCCAGTCTGGTTGCACGAGTAAATACTTGTAGTGGGGATACCAGAGACCTACGTTTGTCAGTGCAGAAGCCATGAAAATATTTGTAGAATAGACAGAGGGAAGCCACATCCGGCTGGTGATAAAGTGGCTGGTGTAGAGCTGCCAGGTCGTGACCAATCACATTACAGGTTCTTCTTTGGAGCCCTGCAAGAACACTGATACGCACACTGAGGCACCTGACCAGATGCAAAATGGATTCTGACATAAACAAAACATCCTGGTTCGACACAGTGACCGACACTTCTTAATATTAGATGCATCTATAGATCCGATATAATAGGCTATACCTCAGGTCGCTTGAACTATACATAGCCTTTTGTCGGACTTAGCTTAGAAAACACAGAAGAAAAAATTTTGCTTAATTAAATAAGACTGAATACGTAAAAAAGAACTTGATAGTAAAAATATCAAAAGATAAAAAGTTACCGTGTCTTGAAATAAATGAGAATGAGTCATTAACAGTGAATAAATGAAAAATGATAAAAAATAACAAAGAAAAAAACTGAGAAAGAATGAAAAAATAAAACGGGTAGAAAACAATGAAGGAAAATGAAAAAAACTGGAACAGAACGAGTTGGAAGCAAAAAGAAAATAAAAAAATATTACTGAAGGGTATAAATTTATTTCAAGGTCTCCATATCCGCGGGCAGATTTTCTTTGGATTTCCAAGGAAAACAATGAAGTCGGTAACTTCGACAACAGAAGCTTGAGGAGATATTATAAACAATTTCCAGAAATGCCGTAAGATGTCATCAGAGAATGTGTCATTTCTGTTTTGATTTAAGACATATATCCAAACTCACATATCATCTAAGATGAAGGAAAAACTTGAAGCAACAAAAATGTGGTTCTAGAGAAGAGACAGGGGAAAGCAGCGGATAACATATTTGAAGGGCCTGATCAGGTGGATGACAGAACGGGGGTTGCGGGGTGTAACGGGAGAAAGTGTACTAAGAGCCACCAGGGATAGGGAGATGTGGAAAGCCATGATCACCTACGTCCTGAAAGGACAAGGCACATAGAAAAAGAAGAAATATTCGAAGATGGTCACCCGTCTAGGTACTGGACAGATTTGACGTTGCTTAACTATGTGATGTCAGTTCTTCAATATGGCAGTGAATACTGGACAATATCATCGAAGATGAAGGAAAAACTTGAAGCAACTGAAATGTGGTTCTACAGAAGGATGCTGCGAATATCATGAATCAAGCATGATGAGGTTTTGGAAAGGATGGAAACGAAAAGGAAATTAATACTGAACATCAAGAATAGACCGCTAAAGTTTCTGGGACATGCAATGAGGAAAGACGGCTTGGAGAACCTGATACTAACATTCCAGATAGAGGGAAAATACAGGGAAAGCAGCGGATAACATATTTGAAGGGCCTGATCAGGTGGATGACGGAACGAGGGTTGCATGGTGTAAGGAGAGAAAGCGTGTTAAGAGCCAACAGGGATAGGGGTATGTGGAAAGCCATGATCGCCTACGTCCTGAAAGGACAAGGCACATAGAAGAAGAAGAAGAAGAAGAAGAAGAAGAAGAAGAAGAAGATAACGACATATGTTATTACCCAGTGTCACTTTTATAAATATATTCATGGTAATCCTTCGGATCATGTCGTTGCTATGTTATCTTAAATTTATCAATTTAATCGCAGTACTAGACTGGCAATTAGGTCTCATAAATCTGAATTATATAGATGTAAACGTAAATTCTAACATTTTCCTATCTAGCATTTTCGCTCATGTCACATTTTCCGGCTTGATATTTTCCAGCCAACTCAATAGCCATCCCTTAACTCCTTGACTGTAGTTCTTTCTATACCACCCTGTATAGCTTTTCCTTTCTCTATAACTTTTCAACTGTCATTACACCTGTATTCCCATCTTTCTCTTGCTCCTTTCTAACTGGTCCGTCTTTCTCTTTACTCTCCTCCTATCTAATGTTTTTACTCTTATGTAGCCCCTTGCACATCTTGCGTTCGAATCATATCAAAACAAATTCACTCCAAGCAAGGTACTAAAGACACTAAGACACAAGGTGTGAATGAATTAGGAAACAGAAAAATTACTGAGGAGCAATTATTGCTTTTTCCCTGGAGAATGTGTTTTACTTTTATTTTTTATTTGTAGGGATCGCCAAAATTAGGGTACGGCCTCACTTTCACTTTTTCTGTGAAATTGCTTTCGTGAGTGGACACTTTTAAATGAATATAAAATAGTGTTTTCAACCGATTTTAATGGAATTTTTTTTCAATACTGATTTATGAAACATTTATTTTTAATATGCAATATTTGTTAATAAAATTTCCGTCAGATATTAGATTATATTGAATCCTTGCTTTCTTTAAACACATAGAAAATTTATTCGTTTATATAATAATATGGTTCTTCTCCATGTCATTGGAGACATAGCTGTTAGGTCTCCTACTCCATTACTCTACATTCTTTTTAGCCCTCACTCTCCAAAAGTTTACCGAACCCTGCTCTAAAACATTGTTGTGAAGATGTTCGCTCCATTTCTGTAGAACCACCATTACGTTGAATCAAGTGTATTCTTCATCTGCAAAGATATTTCCCAGCAGTTCATGTTATATCGTAACTGATATATGAAATTTCAGTAAACCTTTCTTTGTTTTTAAATACTTTGCTTAGCTATTGAATGGCAAGTATCACCATCCCAATACGCCTTCCTAATTCAATGTCGCATTTTACGACCTCTGGTAAAAACTTTCTAACAGTGGCGATTCTATTTTATAATATCGATATGTTATAATATCACTACAAAAGTAGCTATTTTATTCCGAGACCATTTGTGTCTTATCATGTGATGGTGTTGATTTCAAGTTGAAGAGTTTTAAAAAGATCAAAACAAGACAAAACTCTTCAATCAGGGAGACATTGCCTGGTAGTCTGTGATGACAAATCAAAATACAAATAGATGTTACTTTGGACCTTAGTAATAATTTATCTTTGTACAATCTCTACACCTGAAAATCCCGATATTAAAAAGCTTTATATCGAGTCTACTAAAAACCCGTTAAAAACCCACTGGTACCAACACGTTATATCTTTCAAAACTAGTTTTTAGAAATACAGTATTTTGTTATCCAAGTTCTTTTGGTGCTTAAAAGAAAAACCTTACTGTTAAATGGAAAGAACTTACAAGAGCATCTTGTTATCTATGTCTTAGTGAGAAATTAGAAGCCATCAGATTTAAGGATAAGGTTAACTTTCTAAACCAGAGAAATGAACTTACCGTTAACTGTAAAGATGGTTCCCTATTTCCTTTACAATATGGGTTGTAATTTTATGAATATATATTTTCACTAATGCCAGTAGTTTTTTACCATTATTTTGGGGGTCTTTCATTTGACATAGATTGTCAAAATAATATTGGTAGATATTTCATTTGGCGTATTATATCCTATAAATTTTGCTAAGTATTTTATCTAACATAGACTTTCAAGTTGTATAGTTATAAGGTATTTAATCTAATACAGATTATCTTGTTATTATTTGATAGGTTTTAATTTAGCATGTATCATCTGGTTAACATTTAATAAATTTTAATTATAGCACAGATTGTCAAGTTAATATTTAATAATTATGATTCTATAGTGGGTTATCCGTTCTAGTGAAACGTAGTTGTCTGTTGAAACAGATTAACTGAATTTGGCCTCGTTAGTAGATAGCCCACTATAAGTTATAAAAGGGGTTATAAAACAAGAAAATCAAATTGAGTATAGAAACAACATTTTATATATACACAGATATCAATTAAGGTTTTTACAATTAAAATAATGTCTTTTTGATGGGTTCGAAGGACGTTAAAATGTTCATGGCAATACATGTTGAAAGGAGAGTTTGTGCGTATGTATGTGGGAGCGTTTTTCAGTTAGGAATGTCTTTGATGTATCCGCTCCTATGCTCAGGTAAGTAGCCCAGTGGACAGCGAAGAAGAAGATGAGAGGAAAAGGAGGCGAGCATAGTGGATTGCTTGACGAGGTCAAGGGACGTGTTAATTACGGTCGCGCTTTCTCAACTCTCGCGATGCTTTCTGTGTCGCTTTTTATTTCGTCTTTGTGGATCCCAGCAGGTCACACCCGTATTTGATTCTGGGCTTCCCATTGGATGATAAATAAAATTCACATAGGCTCGCGAACTGGAATTTGATATTTAATTAATTTTTGGCCTTCTGCCGGAGCATATACGTGAAGCCGGGTGCGCACAGACCAGTTTTGGTCATTTGCTTTCTGGACGTCTGAGGGCAAATATCCGGTCCCACGATTTATCACCACAATTCATTAGGCATCATTTTCAGATGGATTATGAATTTTTTATTACTATCTGCGTTTAACTCTTTCTATACATTTGGGTGTTTTCTTTTTTCTTTTTTTTTTTTTTAATCATTTCACCCCGAGCAAGGCGGAAACGCCACTGATGTGCAGGGGGTTACATAAATGTAAAAAGATTAATTAGAAAAGAGTGAGGAGTACAAACTAGTTAGAAAGGAACAATAGAAAGCAGGTGCGATGACAGATACATAGGTGGAGAGAAAGGGAAGGTTATACAGGGGAGGGGAGAGAGCTAGAGGCCAGTGGTTAGTAGATGAGTATTAACTTTGCATTTAAATTTCTGGAGGTTGTAGCCGTCAGGAAAGCAAGAATACGGGAGCGAGTTTCACAGGCGGGAAGTGCGAGAGAGGAAGCTACAGGAGTAGAATTGTCGTCTGCATTTGGCTAACCTGACTGTGAATGGGTAGGACCCAGTTGCCAGTCTGGTTGCACGGGTAAACACCTGTTGAGGAGGCATCAGTGACTTAAGCTCATCCGAGCAAAAGCCATGAAAGTATAGCCATGAAAGTATTTATAGACTGTTGATTTTTACCTGTGTTTATATTTGACTATGTATCTTTTGGTGCATGGGATTGTCTACATATAAATACACGCACGTAGATGCGCATGTGGGTTTGTGTACTAGTAGACATATTGATATACATATATATGTGGATATATATATATATGTGTGTATGTGTGTGTATATTTAAGTATATATTACGGAAATGAACGAAGTTTAAGGAAATGGTTATAAACAAACCGACAATTTGAAATTATTTGTTTGAGCGTTATCTTTGATCGATACTCGTATTTAAATAGATATTCTGTTTATAATCAAATATATATTTCGGCCTAATTATTTACGATAAATTTTTGTGACGAAAATGTGTGTCATTCGGCAGAATTCGAACCTGCAACCCCTATCCACATAGGGGAAGCCACCAATTTTTTTGGTGCGTCTTAGACCTCTCGACCTACGAATTAACGATCAGTTTAAACGAAGTCAAATCAAGCCTATATAAAACAATTTTCGAATTCATCGTAATAACCATATCTGCTCTGAAATGTATCGTAATGTCAACAAATGTAAACACGTTACGGAAATTAACGAAGATTAATAAACAGATTAATAAATGATTATAAACAGAATATTTACTTTCATACAAGTATCGATCAAAAATAATGTTCAAACAAATCATTTCAAATTGTCGGTTGTTTATAACCAAGTTTGGTTAATCTTCTTTAATTTAACATGTTACGGAAATTAACGAAGATTAACGAAACTGGTTATAAACAACCGACAATTTGAAATGATTTGTTTGAACATTATATTTGATCGATACTCGTATTTAAGTAGATATTCTGTTCATAATCAAACAGTCTTATATATTTATTTCTACCGGCCTGATTATTTACGATAATCATCATGTTACGGAAATTAACGAA
>JBBBDQ010002268.1:67500-102500 GCA_037127315.1 Ascarosepion bandense | reverse complement strand
GTTATGGACAATTACATTATTTCCATAAAATTTCAGTTTCCAGAGTTATTAATCTTTACTGTCTATTTCCGATATTAATATCAAGTCTTTCTTTGCTTCTGTTTATTGAAAGGCGCATATAACGGCAACGATCAACTCTCGGGGTATCTTTCCTTTCTAAATTACCTTCCACACTCCATTTCCACTATTAAATAATGTAAGATTGATGGTATGAAAGAAATATTTGATATATAGTGCCTCTCTAATATAAGTCCTGTTGAATTCCTAGTCTTGCGCTGCGACCTTGGAATCAACGCACCTTTTTAAAAAACAAAACAAAATAACTTACTACTTTACAGAAAAATAAAATAAAAACAAAAACAAAAATATCCCCAAAAATGTCTATGGAAGTGACCGAAAGTGCTTGCAACGAAAAAAAAATTATGAATAATCTTTATATTACTTAACTCTAACGAAACGAAAAAATGATATTCCGCTGAAAAAAAATCATATAAAATCAATTAAAAGGTTGCTGCCAAACTATATATATATATTTTTTTTAATCATCTCACCCCAAGCAAGGCATTCCACTGCCACTATTGCGCATGGGTCTACATAGGGGAAGGTAAAGAGAAGGAGTGGTTAGACATAGGGAATGTCAGGAGGAAGGTGACAGATGAGTAAGGATACCGAGGATGAGGGTTGGGTAGATGGGAAGACTGTTTGATAGAATGGGAGCAGGTTAGTGTGTTAGGAGGTGTTTATTGACCTTATATTTAAACTTCTGGAGATTGTAGCCGTCGGGGAAGCAATCGTGTGGAAGAGAATTCCACAGTCGGGAAGTGCGAGGAAAGAAACTGTTGGAGTAGAAGTTACGGTTGCATTTTATCGATTTCACTGTAAAAGGGTGGGATCTAGTTGCTAATCTAGTGTCTCGTTCAAATTCGTATTTAGGGGGCACCAGTGATCTAAGTTCATCGGAGCAGAAGCCGTGAAAGTATTTATAGAAGAGACACAGGGAAGCCACGTCGCGCCGGTGGGAGAGAGACTGCAGGCGGTCCGCCAAGTCGGTATCTATCACATTACAGACCCTCCTCTGAACCTTATCGAGAAGCCCGAGGAGAATAGCAGGGGCACCCGACCAGATATGGCAGCAGTATTCAATGCACGGGCGGATGGTAGATTTATATATGTGCAGGATAGAATTAGACGGAAAAAACTTCCAGGCCCTACACAGAGAACCGACTTTCATAGCAGCGGATTTAGCAATGGATTCGATATAGTCATTCCATTTGAGGTCCGCTGAAAGTGTGAGACCAAGGAGGCGTAGTGTTTTACTCTCTAGGAGGCAAGCCTGGTCCATGCTAATGGGAGGTAGGTGAGATTGTCGATGATGGTTAATTGAGAGTAGCTTCGCTTCTGAAGCATTAAAATTTACTAGCCATTTCTTACCCCAGTCCAATATGGATTGGAGGTCTTTTTCAATCTCGGCTGCGAGGTTAGCTTTGACGCCGACACCAGATTTTTGTTGGAGGCGAGAGTAAACTGTGGTGTCATCGGCGTACAAACCTATTTGGGTTCTTATGGAATCAGGGAGGACTATATATATATATATATATATTTAGTCATCCACAGACAGATCTGTTTCGCTGTATCACATCTCATCAGTACGGTTAGATTCCGATTGCTTTTAACCGAGGATTGAAACCCGACCGAATTGGCGTCATTCGGCGATTCTACCTCTCTCTCTATATATATATGGTTAGTATTGATGGAATTAAATTTTGTTATCTTAAAGACTAACATTCTTAAACGAGTTCTCAATACAGAGTAGAACAAGTAGTACTTATTTTAAATTTATAAACAAGTATGTTATAACATCACTACAAAGTAGCTATTTCTTACAACACTTCTTGTGTCTTGTCAAGTGATGGTGCTAATTGCACACCTGTTGAAACATACTTATGTCATAAATTTTATATATACATATGAATATACACTACCGGCCATGATTATTAGGCCACCTCATTATTTTTAACAGAACTGATGAATTACATGCTATTTTTAGTATTTATTTCCAAGTGTGTAATTCTAAATGAAAATAGAATGGTTCTTTTGTTATTATTTCTTTGCAAAATTTTACAAGGCAAGGAAACAAAGATGAACACCTCTACTATGTCGTGAGTAAGAATAAATAACTCAACAACAGGAATAGGTTAATTGTTGTATTCCGTGAAAATAGTATTTACAAAGGTTATTAGTATCCAATACAAGAATAAGGGTTAATCGTCTCAACCGTCGTAAGACGTAGTATGAGCAATGGTTACTTCCGGGTCATCACCGGAAGTCTACGACTGACTTGTCGATCAGCTGCTCGGCACACTCTACCTACGTAGATGCCACCATTACTTTACATATTAATGGAATAGTCCATTATAGCCGAATAGGCGCGGGAGTCCCAACAACCTCCTAATCTCCCTACGAAATCAAATAAAGTCAAATTTGTTGACATTACGATACATCTCAGAGCAGATATGGTTATTACGATGAATTCGAAAATTGTGTAATAGGCTTAATTTGACTTCGTTTAGACTGATGGACATTCGTGGTCGAGAGGTCTAAGACGGGTCAGATTACAGGGTGGCTTCCCCCATGTGGTTAGGGGTAGCAGGTTCGAATCCTGCCGAATGACACACATTTTCGTAACAAAAATTTATCGTAAAGAACCAGGCCGGTAGAAATAAAGATATAATACTGTTTGATTATAAAACAGAATATCTACTTAAATACGAGCATCGATCGAAAATATTGTTCAAACAAATCATTTCAAATTGTCGGTTGTTTAAAGACCATTTCGTTAATCTTCGTTAATTTCCGTAACATGATGATTATCGTAAATAATCAGGCCGGTAGAAATAAATATATAATACTGTTTGATTATAAACAGAATATCTACTTAAATACGAGTATCGATCAAAAATATTGTTCAAACAACTCATTTCAAATTGTCGGTTGTTTAAAGACCATTTCGTTAATCTTCGTTAATTTCCGTAACATGATGATGATCGTAAATAATCAGGCCGGTAGAAATAAATATATAATACTGTTTGATTATAAACAGAATATCTACTTTAATGCGAGTATCGATCGAAAATAATGTTCAAGCAAATCATTACAAATTGTCGGTTGTTTATAAACAGTTTCGTTAATTTCCGTTATATATATATATATATATATATTTACTTTAGAACATGTACAAATTACAACAAAACTGTACATTTTGTTTCCATAGTAAAAGAACAATATATTGTAGTTTCTATATGTTTTATAGTAATAATAATAATAATCATTGTTCTATTTTTATATTGAGGACTGTTTTAAATTAATATTTTGAAAATTTATATATATATATATATATATATATATGTGTGTGTGTGTGTGTGTGTGTGTGTGTGTGTATGTGTGTGTGTGTGTGTGTGTGTGTGTGTGTGTGTGTTCACCGATAAAAAGAACGACATAATAATATCGAAATTTAGGCAAGAATGAAGCCGTAAGAATGGCCAAACTATTGGTTAGCCCTATGACCCAAATGAAACAGAAGCCGTGAGAATTCGGTAATTTGGAGATGTTTCTTTTGTGTTGTCTCTCCGAAATGACCCCCGGTGTCCATTCCGTTCCGGCGATAATTCAGCGTGTTTAATGAGGCGAATCTAATGTCCAAAGATTTTAAAGAATCTCGCTTTGGGACATAATCACACCACGTCTCCCTTCAACGCAATTGGATGCTTTCCATCATGGTCGGAACATGAGCGCACGGTCACTGAATTCCGTCAAGTTGTAGCGAAAGAGAGAGGAAGAAAGTTGAATGAGATTGCTTTTGTTAGTGAGGGTGATTTTTTTCATGCCTTATTTAGTCGCCACTCACAAATTCTATTCTCTTTTGCCAAAGAATTTGGTTCGCGCTATCATTCGACCCTGATTTCTTATGGCACCGAAATCAAAGATATTTTGAAAAGAATATTATTCTTGATCAGCCATTACCAGAAATGTCTTTATTTATTTCTTCTTCTTCTTCTTCTTCTTCTTCATTCATTCATTCATTCATTCAATTTTCTTCGTCTTTTTCATTCTTTTTTCTTCTTCTCTTCTTTTTCATTTATTTTCTTTTTCTTTCTTCTTTTTTGTCTTCTTTTTCTTCATTCACTCATTCCTTTTTCTTCTTTTTCATTCTTTTTTCTTCTTCGTTTCTTCTCTTTCATTTATGTTTCTTATTTCTTTTTACTCTTTTTTCTTCATCGTCTTCATTTTTTCATTTACTCATTCATTTTTCTTCTTTTTCTCTTCTTCTCGTCTTGTTTCTCATTTCTTTTTCTTTTAATTCTTTTTTCTTCTGTCTTCTTTTTCTTCATTTCCACATTAATTTTCTTCTTTTTCATTCTTTTTTCTTTTTTCTCTTCTTCTTTTTCATTTCTTTTTCTTTTTTCTTTTTTCTTCTACGTCTTCTTTTTCTTCATTCCCTCATTATTTTCTTCTTTTTCATTCTTTTTTCTTCTCTTCTTTCATTTATTTTTCTTTTTTTCTTTTCATTCTTTTTTCTTCGTCATCTTCTATTTTTGTTCAATCATTCATTCTTTTCTGTTTCTATTCCATTCTTTTTCTTCTTCGTCATCTTTTTCTTCTTCCTCATTCTTTTTCTTTTCATTCCTTGTCTTTTCCTTCTTCTACTTCTTATTTCTCTCCTGCCTTCATCAGCTATATTTCCGTCTTTTTCCTCCTCTTTTTTCTTTTTCCTTCTTTTTTTACTTCTTCTGCCTCCTCATTTCCTTCTTTTTGTTATTCTTTCACATTCTTCTGTTTCTTCTTCCTTATTCTTTTTCTGGTTCTTCCTCCTCCTTCTTTTTTTTCTATTATAGTTTTTTTTTCTTCATTCATTTTCTACTTCTTTCGCCTCCTCCTCTTCTTTCGTCATTTCATTTTCCTTCTTTTTTCACGTCTTCCTTCTTTCTTTTTCTCTCTTTTTCTTTTACTTGTTCTTTCTATTTCTTTCCTTCTTCTTTTGTTCTTCTTCCTTATTTATCTTTTTATTTTTTCTTTCTACTTTTTTCTTATTCTTCTTTCCTCTTCCTCTTCCATCTCTTTCCTATTTCTTCTTCTTCTTCCTCCTCTTTCACTTTCTTCTTCTTTTTCTTTCTTTTTTGTTTTCTTTTCTGTCTTCTGCCTTTTTACTTTCTTTATACATTTCATTTTTTGGATACTTCTTCATTTTTATTTATTTTTATTTTTTTATTCCTATTTCTTTATTTCTTTCGTTTTAACTTTCTTTTTTTATTTCTTCACTTATTTTTTAGATCTTTCTTTCATAATTTATTTCTATTTTATTTTTCCAGTCATTTTTCTCTCTTTATTTTTTATTTTCTTTCACTAACACTCTCATTCTTTCTTTCTTTCATTTCTTTCTTCTCTATTTTGTTTTTCTTTCACTATTTCTTTCATTCATCATTCTCTTCTTCATTTTCTTTCTTTCATTAATTCTTACTTTCATCATGAATCCTATTTTATTTTTTCTTCTTTTCTTTTTCGTTTTTTCCTGTTTTTTTTATCTCTTTTTTTTCCATATTTTTTTCAAATGTTTTCTTAATTACTTTAAGGATGTTCTGTCATTTTTTCTTTCTTTCTTTATTTATTTATTTCTTTCTTTATTTGCTTTTTCCTTCTTCATTTTGTTATTTCTTTCGAAACCCTCATGCATCCTTCTCCTACATAAGTTGATTCACTTACATAGAAGGTCAGGAAGAGGATTAATTGCTACAGCTATTACCCATGAGGTACTTGAGTGCTTATCACTTCTCGTTAGTTATTAACAGTACGCAGCAATGGCGTCGACAATATCTAAAGAACCAAATGAACAATTATTTAAAAATTACGAGTACACACAAGTGTGGCTTAGGAGTCTAGCAGCTGAAGCTAGTGCAAAAAAACTGAAAATCATTTGGAGGAGAAAATTGTTCTCTTCTCGGTAAGTGCAGGATATGATGCTATTATAAAAGTATCAGCAATTGCATTTTTCTTTACTACCAAAAAATAAAAATGTATTGCATAGCAAGCAAGCAATAACAAAAGACAAACCAGGAATTAGTTTGCTTGGCATATCGTTTGAGAAGAAATTCAATTTGGAAGTTTCATAGCTTTATCTTATTCGTGAAGCAGACAGTAGATGGTTAGTCACAAACGTAGACCATAATGCTATCACAGAAAACTAAGGGACATTCTCTCACATACCTTGACTTTGGATGACATTTGCCAATGAGAATTTGTGGAATGAAAAAACTGTCTAATCATAACAAGACCAAGAGATATCAGAGATACAAAAATCCCATGAAAGGGAAATTGATCTAAAGGAGCACCTTTAGCAATAAGGGTGAGGAATGCTTTAACTTGAAAAACTACAGACCAATTTTCAATGTAAACAGTTGGGCAAGGGAAACATCAGTTTTGTGTGTGAATCAGTCCTATGTTAAATTTTAAATTAGCTGAACTGTAAGAAATTCTTTTCTTTCGAAAATAAATTGTTTCTGATTTAAATAATAAAAACAAAGCTACGTAAAGACAACAAGCAAAAGGCACAAAAGCCTTTCACTAATGTGACAATGGAAACCAAATAGAAAACAATTGTAAATTCCAAAAATATGAACAAGGGTTTTAGTTTTTCAATTACTGTCCCAGAGTAAGTTCCTGTTCAATATTGCATATTTTTTATAAGTAGACTGCTTAATGTATAGGACATAAAAAGTAGTCCAACTTGAAGCAACTTGCATAAATAAGACTGAGGAAATGAAGGTCGATGATATGTCAAAAAATGTATTGGGATGGTCAAGGACGCAGTTCAAAAGCTGAGACAGGAACAATTCGTTGGAAATGAAGAAAAAAGTACTGAACTATTATGTAATATCTGTAATTATTATGTAATAACACATCACTCAATAAATCCCGGGCCTAACTAATAAAAAACAACAAAATTAGACTTTATTTATCAACATAGTCTCCTTCTAGAGAGGGAAATACATTTATTCCAATGCTTTTCTAGTAATTCAAAGCCTTTTTTGGAGAAGGATTTGTCTTTGGCCTAAAAATACACCTCTGTTTCCGATATCACTTCTTCATTGGAGCCTATCTCATTCTCTGAAGCATTCTTTTGAGATCTGCAAACAGCCAGTGGGTACTGGGGGAAGATCTGGAGAATAGGGCGGATATTCGAAGTGCAATTCAAGTAGTTTTGCCATTGTTGCGATCGACCTGTAACATGGTGCGTTGTCTTGATGAAAGATCACTTTTTCTGCGTTTGTGATCGTTTTTTTTTGGCAATTTCTTCCTTGAAACGCACCATTAATGCTATACAACATTCGCTATTGATGTCTTTTCCTTTTTCAAAGTAATCGATCCAGAAAATACCTTGCGTATCTCAAAATACGGAAACCAAAACCTCGCCTGCTGATGTTTGCATCTGTGGTCGCTTTGGACGGCATTCACCTGTTGCTGTCTACTAAGCTGACTGCTGATTTGACTCGGGAATGAAATGGTGTATCCATGTTTCATCCATTGTTACATATTTACTCAAAAAACCCTTCGTGTTCCGTTGAAACTGTTGCAAATTACGCTCTGAATCGTCGACGCGTTGTTGTATCATATTTATATACATAAATTAATACATAACTGTCTTTATTATCATAGACAGGATGTCATCTTAATACAAATATGATACAAATATATATGATAAAAATATCTTATTCTATACTTATGGGTAAAAAGCTCAGAATAATAAAGCCTTTGTAAATATAAGATTAGATACTGACGTCAACACAAAGCGGCAACAGTTTGTTGCATGCTTAAACGGAATATTTAAAACATGGACTGAAGATTCCATTGAGGCATGAACCAGACTGCCCCTGAAATGTATCTATAATTTTTACTTTCACTGTCAGGAAATGCACTTCTCCCAGTGTGACATTCCATAGCCGACTCCTTTTTGGCACACACACACACACACACACACACACACACACACACACACACACACACACACACATATATATATATATATATATATATATATATATATATATAGATGAGGTATGTATATCTATGCATGGATGGCTAATCCCAATTGCTTGCTCAGGTATATTTGTGATTTTTAACCACCCTCGAACCCCCTCTGTGGTTTATGATACAAATATGCTGAGCAGACCTCAGTTACACTTTCTGGGTAAGAGTACGTAATTCAGTGTGAACTACAACTTGAACAAAGCCAGCACGCCCAAAACCTCGGTCACGATGACTTGTAACTTCAAGCTTGCACTACCATCAATGGCTTCCCGGATAGAGCTGTCCACCCAGTTTCCCTAACAGGACTAGTGTCAAACCATTATCTGGTTTTCAGACATGTTCCAAATGCTGGGATCACTTCCTCCACACTGATAAAATCAAGAAGTTACCTTCCAGACAAATAGACCATGTTAAGATACGAACCTGGGTTTCATGTTCAGAAAATGAACATTTGACCCTGTGGTAATACCGTAGCAACGCACCGGCTTCTGGGCTCCTTATTCCCCTCCCTCAGAACGCAATGATCCTTTGAGTCCTTTCGTTTGAGACCCCTAATTAATTGGCTCGTTTGTTCTTTCCCGTCTTAATTGATTTCAATTCATCCTGTGTACAATGGGTACCTGTTTCATATGACTGAATAATATCTTGTTAATGTGCTTGGTTACACAGCGTCTGTCTCTACCAGAAGCCATGCAAATCTTTGGCAGACACTGAAGAAGATAGCTAAGAATGTAAGCATGTCTTTCTCCATCTGAACTCATGCCAGACATTTTAAAATCATTTTCGTCCCGGTCTGTTGTCTTTAGCTAAAGCAGCGATATATTTGTTTCTATGAGTGCCGGAATTTGGCGAATGCTGCCTTATTTATCGGTCGTCGCAGACAACACTTCATAATCTGGCAATGTTTTTCGGAACGCCTGGCATCCCGTCCAACTTCGCTTAGTTAATGATTATAATTAATTGGACAGAATTTTGCTTAGTCTCTGGTATTATTCCACGACCCTGCTATTGATTTTAAATTATCTAGTAATACAATGTTATAATAAATATATGCTTCATGAAGAAAACTTCAGAAATTCTTTAAAATATAGTAAAAGAATAAGGAAAGAAATAACTAAACATAAATTGAGTTCCTGATATTATTTCATGACCATACTACTGACTTAAAATCATTCAGCGATATAATTCTCTTTACTATTACTAGCAGTATAGCCCGGCGTTGCTCGGGTGTAATGAAAGCTTTAAAACTAATCCATGGTCCTGGAGCTCAGACACTTTAGACGTTAGCACGAAAGACTAAAAAGCAATAGTTGTTTCCAGTTAAAGCGAAACCGTAGACTGAAAAAAAATGAGTAGATGTAAGTCAAATTTTGATTTCCTCTTATCGATATCAAATAAGTTTTTTTCGTCGTAAACTGAATTTTGAAGGCTAAATAAGTCCTTTGAGTAAATGGTATCATGGCTGAGACTAAGAACTACAACTATACCTATTTAGAGCCAAACCCGAAGCAAAAATTAAAATAAAAGGGCTGAAAAAAATGCAGAGATACAGGCAGATAAACAGACACACACACACAAACATCTTGACTTATATATATATATATATATATATATATATATATATATTATAGATTTTCTGCATTTTTGCAACAGATGTCCTGTAACCCAGCTTTTGTGGCGACATCATCGGACGGGATCGTCCCGATCTGCGACAGCGACCAAACCAACCGTACAACTGGGTGGCAGTGTCACAACTGGGATCGTCACGACCGTCAGTGAGAACGAGCGTCACATTGGAAAGACGGCCAGCCCAGCCTGAGGCGTCACACCTGGTGCCGTTTCGACCAGGTTCTTGCTTGAGGGGTGCCGTCCGCGGTGCAGAAGTGTTACAGAATCTACTACAAAACTTGCACCCCAAAATTAGTTCACACTAGAATATAGCCATAATGAATTGCCATTCCTAGACACTCTCATGAGAAACAAAAACAATTACACCATCACAGACATTTATCATAAAACCACAGACACCCAACAGTAAGTTCATTTCACCCTAAAAGTTGTTTAAAATCCATCCTACTTCCTAGTATGACGAATTTGCACAATACTAGCTGACAAAACCCTTCGTAAAATACGCCTAGAAACATTACAAATAAAAGGATACCCCCACCCCACTAATAAACAAGGGTTTCCAACTAGCAGAAAAAATACCATTAGAATCTCCCCGAAATAAAAAAAAAACAAAAAACAATGAAAAAAATACAACATTCTATCATACGTTTCCACACACAATAAAAACAATATAGAATTATTTAAAAGATCAAAACACACATAGAATTACTCAACTGAAATGATAAAATACAGAAAATCTTAAAGACAACTAAAATAATTAAAAACAGACACTAATCCAAAAATTAAAAAGAAAAATCCTAACTTCATCAAAATTTAAGCAACGCACAAAACAGGGAGTCACAGAATGCAACTAAAAGATGTGAAGTATGCAACATAATAATAGAAGAAAACACGTCTACATTCGAAATAAAAACATATCTGAGCTGCAACTCTAAAAACGTAATTTATACTTTAAAATGCGATGAATGTGCAAAATATACATGGGGGCAACACAAGGCCTGAATAAAAGAGTAACCCTGCACAGAAGTAACATTAAACTAGCAAGTAACAGGAAATTGTATGTCTCCCAACATTTACATAAATGAAGTGGAGGTAAATTCAGAGTAATGCCTATCTACCAAAATACAGATTATGATACACTTATGATGCAGGAAGAAATATTTACAAAAAAAATTAAATCCTTCTCTCAACAAAACAACATGAAAAACCTAAGACAGATACACAGACACGAAATTCAAACGCAATAAAATAAAACGCACTCTAAATTCAAATAGTCTCCCAAAAGCAACAAATGAACTAGATGACCGGTTGATTAGAATTGAATCAAAATCGCTGAAAACAATTTTGAAGTATAAAGACGAAATCAAATTTCGCATGTCAGTGCAAATTTGTTTTTATAGCCAACAAAGGAAAACAGGTGACATTTAACGTGCGAGTGGGGAGAAAAAAAATAAACACGCACGAATATGAAGCGGCTCACCTGAAGAATATGAGTTACTTTATTTTTTATTTGTAGGGGTTCGCCAAAATTAGCACGCGGCCTCACTTTCACTTTTTCTGTGAAACTACTTCCGTGAGCGGGCACTTTTAAATGAATATGAAATTTTTTTCAACCAATTTTTAAGGAATTTTTCAATACTGATTTATGAAACATTTATTTTTAAGATGTAATATTTTATTTAACAAAATTCCCGTCAGATATTAAATTATATTTAATTTCTTCAAACACATAGAAAATTTATCCACATATTTAATAACATGGTTCTTCTCCATGACACTGGATCCATAACTGTTTGGCCCTTCGCAATGATTCTACATAGCTTTTTGGCCCTCACTCTCCAAAAGGTTGCCGACCCCTGTGTTAAACCATCCTACCAGATTTCACCTGTGGTATATACTGCAACTATGTAACCTTAGTTACAGTTTCTGTAACAGTGCGCTTTATCTAACGTGATGAAGTCTGAATAAGGCCAGGACGCTCGGACCCTCGACCACGATGACTTGTTTTCGTGCTAGTACAACGATCGACGACTACCAAAGAGTTCTGTTTACCCAATTTCATTCACAAAATCAGGCCGTAGTACTGGATTTAGGAACTTTCTGTAGGTGCCCCCAGGCCTATAATATCAAGAAATCAGCTTGAAAAGAAATGATTGTGAGACTGGGACTTGAACCATTCAAGGAAAACCTTGATCATAAAATTGTAATAGCAGTGTTCAGTTGAACCCTGTCATTGATTTCGAATGGTTCAATAATCGATTCTTCAAAAATTACAACCAGTATCATCATGCTGCAATCTCGGTGTTGTTCTTTTAACCACAGGCAAATCTGCATCGGATAATATAATTATTTTGTCCATCCATTAAGTCAACCTGAGATTCGTTCGTGGGAATTACTTTAGAAATGTCATTTTTTATGAATTTATCGGTCTAATGTTGACTCTTTAAAATATTTACTTTACCGAAAGAGATTTGCTTATGAGATTTCCTGAGAGGTCACAATTCGTGAAGTACTCTACGCATCTCGGTTTTCTTGACTCCCTCAATTCAAACTTGTTCTTGCTGTTTTCCAATAGATGGCGTTTCCAGAAGTGCGTGCATATCCATACGAAAGTACTAGAAACAAGTTTGAAATTCCGTGCGTCATTTCACAGACGGGTAAACAAATTTGTTTTTCAAAGCGTTAAACATGTCGGATATCATGCCAAAGAAAGTATATTTGAGGGGAATTTTACTGCACTAATTTATTCAAACGAAATCTACAGCTGAAGCAAACAGAATTCTAGGCTTACGGCCTATCACGTTGAATACACCGGTTCTCACCTAAGTTAAGCAACGTTGAACCTACTCAGTACTTAGATGGGTGATCGCTTGGGAATTCCAGCTGCTGTAAGCGTTTAGTGACGGATGTGCGTTGTGGTGCAGTGGATATCGGCTCGGAAAGTGAAATCGGTGAGCCGATTTCGAATTCCATTTGAATACCCTGCATTCACTTAAGCACTGGTACCCTTGGGAAAGGTATTAATCAGTCCCTTCCCTTCAGTTATGGAGTAAATAACAAGAGTAGGACTTGGAGACCCTGCCCTTAAAAACAAATCCCAATGAAACTTGATACTCGAAAAAAAAAAGTATTACTAGACACAAAACTTATATAAAAACAACAATAAACTATTGAAAGAAAAAAGTATTACCAGCAATAAATAAATAAAATTTAGTTGGCAATAAATGACCCGCCGAGGTGTTGATATGCCATAAAAACAATACAACAACACAGAATTCTTGTTGAGACTTACGGCGACACCATCCTCTGTCAGGAACAACATGCAAAAGTTAATTTAGACGCTTTAAAAAATAGACGCTTTAAAAAATACTCTGGTGCAGTGAAAGAGTTTGAAGAAGAATTTGGAGCATTATATCCCGAAAACTCATGTCAGGCGTAAGCTGAAATTGCAGAAACATTAGGAATTGTTTACACACCAGTTTTGAAACGTTTGAAAACACTAGGAATGATTCAAAAGCAAGAACATTGAGTGCCGTACGAGTTGAAGCTGAGATACGTCAACCGGCGTCATGATACGTGTGAACAGCTGCTTCAATGGGAGTAAAGGAAAGATTGACCAGCAATAAAAAGTGAATACACTACAATAACCCTATGCGTAGAAGATTGTAGGATAAGCTCGGCCATGCATCAACATCGGTGACCAAGTGAATATTCATAGCTCGAAGCTTCTGCTCTGCATTTGCGGGGATCAGCTGGGTGTAATTCATGATGAGCTGCTCAAACCGACCGAAACCATCACAAAAGATCGCCTTCGACGACAACTGATGTATTTGAGCCGAGCATTGAAGAAAATTCGGCCGCTATACGAGCAGGGACACAACAAGGTGATTTCGCAATATGACAACGCTAGGCCACATGTTGCAAAGAGAAACACTTAAATGGGAAGTGCTGCCACACCCGCCATATGCAGCAGACATTGAACCGTCTGATTATCACTTGCTTTGATTGATAGCGCATATTATAAATACAACAATTTTAATAAAACATAGTGAAACTACCTACAACTTCACTAAGTAAAATGAAGACAAGTAATAATGAAAATATATGAAAATTAAAACGAAATGTTCCCAACACAACGGGGAACAATGGGTTCTGTCCCCTAAAAAGAAATGGGAGAGTAGAATGATTTTCATTTTTTTTATTCTCACACACACACACACACACACACACACACACACACACACACACACATATATATATATATATATATATATATAAAGAATATCTAGAGAGCCAGACAACCTACTTAGGTTTCACCAAAACGGATCGTCAGGGAAAGCTTGCTGACAAGGAAAAAAACAAAGGACAAACATAAAGAAAATTCAATGAACCCACATGACCAAGAAAGAAGACACCAAACACAAAGTAAAATGAAGACAAGTAATAATGAAAATATATGAAAATTAAAACGAAATGTTCCCAACACAACGGGGAACAATGGGTTCTGTCCCCTAAAATGAAATGGGAGAGTAGAATGATTTTCATTTTTTTATTCTCACACACACACACACACACACACACACACACACACACACACACACACATATATATATATATATATATATATATATAAAGAATATCTAGAGAGCCAGACAACCTACTTAGGTTTCACCAAAACGGATCGTCAGGGAAAGCTTGCTGACAAGGAAAAAAACAAAGGACAAATATAAAGAAAATTCAATCAATCCACATGACCAAGAAAAAAGACACCAAACACAAAGAGGGGAGAACTATATTAGGAAAACAAATTTCATTTATAGTAATTTTTTAAAAGATTAGTGACTACAAAAACGAAACCAAAAAAGAAAACCCTAAATGATACAGCTTACCATAAGCAAACTTAATCCAAAGCCAGGCTTTCTAGGCCTGACGATCCGTTTAGGTGAAACCTAGGTAGGTTCTCTGGCTCTCTAAGTATTCTTTATTTATTCCGCTCTACCTAAGTATTGAGCGCTTTTTTGTTAGTTGATTTCTCGTGTTGGGTTTTTTTTCTTTAGGCTATGTGCTGACTCGGTCTGAGCTCTTTTAACTGATGTCCAGGTACTTAGCTCTTTCTTATTTAAAAACTATTTTTCTCTTCTTCGTAGATACGTGTAAGGTTTTTCGACACGACTATAGTTATTATATCTTATATACATATATATATATATATATATATATATATATATGTGTGTGTGTGTTTGTGTGTGTGTGTGTGTGTGTTATTCGGCAGGATTCAAACCTGGGACCCCTATCTACATAGAGGAAGCTACCATTTGATCTGGCAACGTCTTAGACCTCTCGACCACGAATGACCTCCAGTTTAAACGAGGTTTTAATCAAGCCTACATAACACAATTTTCGATTCATCGCAACAACCATATCTGCTCTGAAATGTATCGTAATGTCAATATATATATATATATATATATATATGAACGTTTACTTGCTTCTCCGACAGCTAAAATCTCCAAGTATTTACATGCTCCTTTCTCAATACACTCCACTCTCATCAGTATTCTTATCCTTCTCTTACCCATTTCTTGACACCACTTATAACCTGTCACTCTTTCTCATAACTTTCCTCCTATGTAACCCCCTGCAAAACAGTGTCGGTAAAATGCCTTGCTTGGGGCGATATGATTATATAAAAAATAAATTCTACTCTCCGTTTCTTTTTTAGGGGACAGAAGCCATTGTTCCCTGTTTTGTTAGGAAAATTTCGTTTTAATTTTCATATATTTCCATTACTATTGTTCGTGGAATTCCCTTCCAAACGATTGCTTCCCCGACGGCTACAATCTCCAGGAGTTTAAATGTAAGGTCAATAGACACCTAACAAACTAACTCGCTTCCATTCTTTCAAACACTCTTCCCACCCACCCAACTATCTATCACCCCCGCTTCTGACATTTCCTATAACTAACCACTCTTTCTTATCACTTTCCCCTATGTAACCCCCCTGCGCAATAGTGGCAGTGGAATGCCTTGCTTGGGGTGAAATGATTAAAAACAAAATATCTGTGCAGTGGACAAAAATTAAAAACAAAGAAGGCGACGATTTAACCATCGTATCCTGTATATTTCAGAGAATGAGATGAAATAAACATCATTTTAATAAACGTGATTTCCCTCGTGAAAATAGGCAAACCATTTGCTGTTTGCCCGTGTCTGTTCGAAACGATACTTTAAAGAACTTCAATACGGAACGATATACGGCATGAGACGAAAATGAAATGAAGATCGTTAAATCGATTAGGTTTGCAATCAAATGTTTCCTCTTTACTCCGATCAATTACTCTGAGACAGATGGCCAAGAAATCTTGATTTCAGAAACGAGTTTAATTACTGGCATTAAGAGGATTAGATCTCGAAGAAATATTACTGTGAATTCTACTCAGCCATTTATTTTACACGTAATATTTAAATATCGTAAGTTAATTAATAAGCATTGTGCATTGTGGTGCAGTGGATATCGACTCGGAACGACAAATCGGGGAGCCAAGTTCGAATTCCAGCCGAATTCGTTGCATTCACTTACGCACAAATACCCTTGGGAAAGATATTAATCTGTCTCTTCTCTCCAGTTATGGGTTAAATAACAGGTCAGATTGGTTTCTATAGCTTTGGCTGGCATTCAGTCTAATGCAGAAAGCAATTGCAACCTACTGGGGGATAATCTTCTGCCTAGTCAGTCCTGTCTCTTTCGAGACATGATCGCTCAAAGCGTGTATTACGTATAGCACTTAACTGAATTAAGAAGCAAACACCACTCTAGAATAAAATATTTTGGGTCGGACTACAAAACCTACATATATATATTCATCCGCAGACAGTCCAGTTTCGCTGAATCACAGCCAATCAGTACCTAATACTTCTAGCCAGGATTGAAACCCGACCAAATTGATATCAGTCGGCGATTCCACCTGTAAGCTATGGGTTTAGTGAAAAAGCTGTAGACCCTATCAAAAACCTAATCAAACACTTTTATACATCAACATTAATTCCAACCACCCCCCCACATGTACTGAGACAAATTTCTAACTGCGTTAATCCTAGAATTAACAGACTATCTACTAACCAAAAATTTTCGACACACACAAAAATATATATAAGAGCGGATTTGAAAAAGCCATTTTTTTATGATGAATCCTAAAAATTAGCTATTCGTGGACTAAAAATATAGAACGTATAATTTTGGCACTTAGAACTAGTTGGGTTATATAGATATGACGGATTAGCAATTATTAACAATAGGACTCGTCCAATCGTGCTACAAAAACAAAAACAATTAATTAACGCCTTTAAATACCTAGGTTTTAAATTAGATATCCAGACTAACCGTAAAATTATTAACTTTCTAGGCATCACCTTCGACCTCTCTAGTAACAGCTTTAGACCCTACCAAAAACCTGATCAAACACTTTTATACATCAATATTAATTCCAACCACATGTACTGAGACAAATTTCTAACTGCGTTAATACTAGAATTAACAGACTATCTACTAACCAAAAATTTTCGACACCCACAAAAATATATATAAGAGCGGATTTCAAAAAGCCATTTTTTTATGACGAATCCTTAAAATATAGTAATGCAAATAAGCCCAACTGAAGAAAGAAAGCGATTTGGTTTAACCCTCCATTTTGCAAATTATGTAACATTAATATCGGTAAAAGTTTTCTAAAACTCGTAGATAAAGATTTTAGCAGTCCTTGTCCTCTTCATAGAATATTTAATAGGAAAACCCTAAAAATTAGCTATTCGTGGACTAAAAATATAAAAAGCATAATCAGGTCCTACAATAGAAGAACATTATCGAGATATAAAAACCAAATTGATAACACGAGACCTACTACCACTGATCAAACCAGCTTTCGGCCTATCACGTTGAATACACCGGTTCTCGCTCGATCTCCGAAGTTAAGCAACGTTGAGCCTGGTCAGTACTTAGATGGGTGACCGCTTGGGAATACCAGGTGCTGTAAGCGTATAGTGACAGAGGTGCGTTGTGGTGCAGTGGATATCGGCTCGGAAAGAGAAATCGGTGAGCCGAGTTCGAATTCCAGTTGAATACCCTGTATTCACTTAAGCACTGGTACCCTTGGGAAAGGTATTAATCCGTCCATTCCCTCCAGTTATGGGTTAAATAACAAGGGTAGGAGTTGGGGACCCTGCTCTTAAAAACTAATCCCAACGAATCGTGAAAAAGAAATAACCTTAAATAAAATAACCTTAAATAAAAATCATTGGTTATAACCTTAAATGATCCCATAAGGATTGATAGGTCGTTAAACCTCAAAAACAAACAAACAACTCCTAGTCGAGTCAGCCTTAGTTCTGCAACTCCTAACCAAAGCAACCCTAAAGTTTCCCGGAATTTACCAGACATAACGGATGCAGCTGGACATGACACTCATACATCTAAATGCAATTGCAGAATCAAAAATGAGTGGCCTATGGGTGAAGAATGTATGACAGAAGGAGTGGTATATCAAGCGATGATATACCCAAAAGAAAATACAAACATGAAAAAATACTACATTGATATTTCAGCAGGTGCTTGGAAGCAACAGTTGTAAAATCACACACACACTCCTTTTCCAACCCTGATTTAAGAAACCAGACATCTCTATCAAAATATCTCTGGTCATTGAAAGACAATAACTTAACCCCTATGATTAAATGGAATATCATTAAAAAATCTAACACACCCATCAACTTCAAAGATTGCTGTCGCTTATGCCTGGATGAAAAAATCACTATTATAAAACACAAAAACCAATTGGATCTGCTGAATCTGAGGAGGGAACCAATTTTTAAATGCCGACATAGGAGCCGATTTAAATTATGTTAAACTTTTAGCCCCTCATTCATTCATCTGAAGATTTTACACACATCACAATATCTTACGGAATATATATTGTTTATTTGTACACCATTGTTATATGTTTCGAGGTTTTTTTTGTTTTGTTTTTTAGTTTGTTTTTTTATATACGGGCTTTTATATGTCTCTGGTATTGCTTACATATTTGTTTTTGCTGGAGTTTAAGTGTATATATATATGTGTGTGTTCGTATATGTGTATAGGTATATATTGTTATGTCGCCAAGTATAAATGAATAACTCAACAACAGAATCAGAATATAAGTTGTATTCCGCGGAAAGACGGTTAGTATGTACAGAAGTGATTAGTAATATTTACAATAGAAAAGATACAAGAGTCCAATCCGTCGTAAGAGGGGTGTATACGTGATTACTTCCGGTACGCCACCGGAAGTGTGTCTAACTCTCTCACTGACTCCGTACGACTGTATTTACTACCCTTCTCACGTACGCTGGATGTGACACATGGTCATTTTATAGTGGGTATTCCCGGCCATATAGCCGGGCCAAAAAAATGTCTGTCTATTTTTCTCCAGTCGTGGTTCTACCCTTCGGCGGAACCACGACTGGGTTATTGCTCTCTGCTCGGAAGCAGAGAGCGCCCCCACGCCCGAAGGCAGAGTGCTGACAGTGTCGTAGAATCGTCCAGCGAACCCGTATGACTGTATTTACTAGCCTTCCCACGCAAGGCTGGATTTGACACATGGTCATTTTATAGTGGGTATTCCCGGCCATATAGCCGGGCCAAAAAATGTCTGTCTATTTTTGCCCAGTCGTGGTTCTACCCTTCGGCGGAACCACGACTGGGTTACTGCTCTCTGCTCGGAAGCAGAGAGCGCCCCCCACCCGAAGGCAGAGACTGACAGTGTCGTAGAGTCGTCAGTCTAGTGACTGTACGGCGAACCCGTACGACTGTATTTACTAGCCTTCCCACGCAAGGCTGGATGTGACACATGGTCATTTTATAGTGGGTATTCCCGTACGACTCTCCGTAGAGAATCCACCATTGCTATATATAGCCATGGGAACAGTCCATTATGTAGTCAGATAGGGGTGTCGCCCTAACATATATATATCTGTGTGCGTGTACATCTATGTGTATACATATATATGCGTGTGCGGGTATGTGTGTACGCATTTACGTGTATGTGTGAGTTGTATGTGTACATATATATGTTTTTTGCATAACTAAAGTTATACTGTATTATAACTGTACCGTTGACCGAAAAATCTACTTACATTATTGCATTATTAGTTATATTGTATTATTATTAATGTAGTGTTAAACGAATAATTAGTATAATTTTGATTATATAGTTGGGTGTGGTGGTAATTATGATTAAACTAGATTGATTAACTAGTATATCTTAATTGTTTAATTTTCTTAGTTTTTTTAAAATTCCAAGTTCTTATCCTTTCACTAGAAATATGTAAATTAATTTTAAACTAAATAATTAAGTTTAAACAACTAAATTTAAATAGAATTATTAGGCTTACTTTTAAATGATGTTTTTAAATTTATTTAATTTTATATTGTATTATATTTGTTTTCTTGGCTGTATAATTAGTGTAATTTTGATTATATAGTTGTGTGATGATTTTGTGATCGCAAAGAATTGATTTACTATTATCTCTTAAATATATTTTTAATTTTTTTAAAACTCCAATTTTTTATCATTTCACCTTTAAAATATAATTTTTTTTTCATTTTCTCATATCATCTTTTCTTTCTAATTTAAATTTATTTCTCTCTTCTTTCTTCTTCTTCCCCTTTCGTTTACGCTTTAAGATACTTATCCTTTTTTAACGCTATCTCTCTCTCTCTCTATTGCTCTCTCTCTCTCATTTTCTCTCTCCTCCTCCTCCTCCCCCTCCTCCTCCTCCTCTCTCTCACCTAAACCACTTTCTTTACGTTTCAAATCTACGGGTCATCAATCTAACTGACTTGATGAATGTATCTTTAGATTTTAGTTGACATCCGCTTTTACACGTACTCTTTCATTATATGTTGCGTATATATACGCTTATGTATGAATATATGTGTGTATTCGCCGAACTGATGTAATGATGTATTTTTCTTAAATTTTCTCTCGACCTTTATTTTTATTCGGAATTTTTTAGGTCTTTGTGAATCTCATCCGTGTAAAATCTTTTATACAATAAAGACGGAAGCTGATGATGGTTCGCCTCAAATAGGCCCATACTTCCAATTTACCATGAGATAACGTGTCTGCCTTAATTTTTCTTATATTTTCTCTATATGTATTTATATACATGTATATTTAGTGGTCTCTTAGAGAGTTATCCTATCACTGTATGTACAGTATACGCCTTTGGATTCTTCTATATCTGCACCGTATGCTGATATATATATATATATATATATATATATATATATTGCTAAATTAAAAACAGAGTATCTACTCAAATACATGTATCTATTAAGAATAATGTTCAAACAAATAAATTTGTTACGTCGGTTTTAATTCATTTTGTAAAACTTTTCGTAACATTGTATGCTTTCATTGGTTTATATTAAACTACACTCACAGAGAAGTGATAGGTATTTACGAGAAATCGAAAATGTTGTTTATAAGGTTTCATTTGGTTTCGTTTAGACTGTTAAAGAATTTATTGAATTAAATATATTAAAAATATTAAAAAACTTTGCGGAGTCTTCCGGTTTCATTAGATTATTTGCCCTATATAATCTCACCGCTCACCATGGCATAAACACACAAGACATAGATTTATATAGGGATAATGATCTTATGTTAGTACAAAATTCTACAGATTTTTAAACAGACAAAATAAGAAGACTCGTCCACAAAGAATTTAAAAGTTTAAATCTAAAAGTATTATTTAGCATTAATTTAAATGTAGTAAATTTTCTTGATGTAACACTTGACTTAATAAATAATACTTACCAACCATACATAAAACATAAGGAATATCCATTATACATCCACCCAAAGTCTAATCACCCCAAGTATAATCAAACATATACTCTCTACATAGAATATAGAATTAGTAAAACCTTTTCTAGTGAAGAAATATTATACGAACATAAAGGTTTTTTAATAATGCCCTAAAAAATAGTGGCTAAAGAAAGCAAGATATCAAATACATTAAAAAAAACATGTAACTATAACAGGAAAAATAGAAATAGAAAAATCATTTGGTATACACCCACTTTCAACCAAATGGTCAACACCAAGTTAGGGCTAAAGTTCCTCAATTTAATTAAGAAATATTTCCCTATTAATAACCCTTTAACCAATCTTTTAACAAAAATACCCTTAAACTAAGTTATAGCTGTGCTAATAATTTTGAAAAAATAATTACAAATCATAATAAGTATATCTTAAGTCAGCAAATTAATCAAAGTAACAATAATTATCAAAACAATAAAGAGAACATTAATACAAACTTTTGTAAATGTCAAAATCCTAATAATTACACACTGCAAGATAGGTGTCAAACTAATTTTGTTGTGTACCAATGCAATATAGCATCAAATGAAAGCCCAGCTATTAAAACAGTTCTACAAAGAACACTTTTAAACAACGTTGGTATATGCACATAAATTCCTTCAGAAATAACACGTACCGAAACCAAACATCCCTTTCGGCGTATTTTTGGAAGTTAAATGACACAAACAAAGCTCCCAAAATAAAATGGAAAATTCTGGAAAAAACAAAAATTTGTAAGTCGTTCAACGATATCTGTCCTTTGTGCATGAGTGAAAAGCTGAAGATTTTAAGATTCCCTAAAAATGGAGAACTATGGAACCGTAGGGATGAATTTACTGTTGTATGTAAACATCAAAAATATTTTTCGTTAAGAAAAAAATATTTTCGTTAAAATAAAAAAATATTTTTGTTAATCATAAGGTGTAATTTATAACTTGTGCTCTATTATAACTTAAAAATTAAAATTAAATTTACTAAAATAAATGGTCCACAAAATACCTACTTGTTTTTGTCTTTTTTTCAACTACAATATACCTTGGTGTGCTAGAATTGTTCCGTTCAAATTCCATCTTAAAAATTTCCAGCCCCTGTAAAAAAAATCTTCCACACAATACTAAATTTGTTTTTAATATATCATATACCATAGTAGACCATAATTATTAAAATCCTCATTATGAAAATAATACTCTGAATTTCATCCTGCTCTAAAAGATTGTTTTTTTTTTTAATCATTTCACCCCGAGCAAGGCAGAAACGCCACTGATGTGCAGGGGGCTACATAAATGTAAAAAGATTAAAGATTAATAAATGTAAAAAGATTGTCTACCCATTTAAATGTTATATGTTCGCACTATGTATTTTACTCAGACAAAATAATTCTATTTTAATTTTTAAAAAAATTCAATTATGCTCTGTTACAACTTAAAAATTAATAATTATTTTACTAAATAAAACTCAAATTAGTTTTGTTAACTACAATATTTTTTAATATACCATAATTATTTTATCATAATTATAACATAAACATTTCAGCCCTTTTAATCATGAAGTAATTTTTAAAAAAGTGCAACTTGCCGTGAAAAATTATTTACCTATTTAAGCATTATTTGGTCCAACTAGGTTCTCATACAAGATAGTTTTCTTTAAAATTTAATTAATTACTATGTTTTATTTATAACTTATATTCTAGCAAAAAAAAAGTATTTTAATAAAATAAAATGACCCACACAATACTAAATTGATGCTTTTAATACAATACAACTAAGTCTACCACAATTATTTAATCCAAATTCTGATTTATACTCAAGGATAGTAGTAAAAAAATCTATTGTTCAATAATAACAATAATAAACCTAAAATCCAACATCCTGTTTACATAATTCTAAATTTTGATTGAACAATTTTGAGACACCTAAATGCATTTCCTCTAACTACCACTCCCTAATTTTCTAAATAACCAGAAATTCATCTTATATTTTCAAAAATAAATCGTTTTTCCTATTTATTTTAACATATCACCTTTTACAACATTTTACTAAGACCCACACAATACTAGATTATTTTTCTTAACTACACTATACTTTTATATACCAAAATTATTTAATCATAACAAATATTTCAGCCCTTGTACTCATGAAGTGATCACAAACAATCCAACTTGCTGTTAAAAATGATTGACCTATTTAAGTATTATATAGTCCCACTAGATACCCTTCTCAGACAAGATAATTTTCTTTAAAATTTAATTAATTACTCTTTCACTTATAACTTATATTCTAACATAAATAAAAATATGAATATTATTTTAATAAAATAAATGAACCACACAATACTAAATTGCTGTTCTTAATACAATACAACTAAGTCTATCACAATTATTTAATCCAAATTCTGATTTATACTCAAGGACGGTAGTAAAAAAAATTATTGTTCAATAATAAAACAAAATAAAATAAAATCCAACCTCCTGATTAAAATTACTGTCTACCTATAATAAATTTAAGGTCCCACTGTGTATCTTACCCAGACAAAATTAAAAAGTGACACGTCTAGATCTATGCCATTCCACTCCCTTTCTTAGCCCTCCCCCACACACACACGCTCTAACACACTTACACACATTAGCACCCGCTACAATTAATTACAGCAGCAGCAGCAGCAGTAATGACCATTCCTTGAAAGGCACAGACTCACTCGGATAGACACACGCTCCTCTGCTATTCTGAAGATGAGATTTTGATCTCGAAATATTAATGTATATTAAATAGATAATGCCCAAGACCATCTTTACCTTCCTTTATTTTACTAAACGCATGGTGACAGCTTTCAAGACCTAACTATATATATATATATATATATATATATATATATATTCACACATGAGAGCACACACGTATATATATTTCAGGTGTTAATAAAACAGTTCACAATATAGGCTGAACATAGCTACATCAACGTTTGACAATATGTATATTTGTTAATCTTGCCAAAATTAATCTCTCTTGGATTTAGTCCTGCAAAATTTCTGAATGTTTAACACTTCATTTTAGAAAGTTTAACTCCGAAGGTTTTGTTATCGTCGATTAGTCAGTTAAGTGCTCTATGTTATACACGCTTTGGGCGATCATGTCTCGAAAGAGACATGACTGACTGGGCAGAAGATTATTCCGTAGTAGGTTGTCATTACTTTCTGCGTTAGACTGATTGGCAGCCAAAACTATCGAACCCAATCTGTCCTATTATTTTACCCATAACTGTAGGGAAGAGACGGATTAATACCTTTCCCAAGGTTATTTGCGCGTAAGTGAATGCAAGGAATTTAACTGGAATTCGAAATCGGCTCCCCGATTTGTCGTTCCGAGTCGATATCCACTGCACCACAAGAATTTCAAATACTTCATTTTGGAAAGTTTAACTCCGAAGGTTTTGTTATCGTTTTTGAGACAGGGGCTAATTAACACGTCGAAATGGCCGTCGAATTTTTTTTATATATAAGAAATATTGGCTTTGTACATAAATATAATTACATTGAGCTCTCTGCCTGGATTGGTTTTAATATTTATATTAACAGGATCCGTTAGGATTTACTTCCAAGCCGCTTCTTTCGGATTTATAACTGATATATATGGTGAACTCTTTTATCGTAAATGGTAAATGATGGTGTGTAGTGGGTGCATTTCGTTTTTCACCTGTGCCCAGGATTTATGTTTTGCATGCACTTGTGTTGAACTGTTAGCCATCAAGCTATCAATCAACTTGCACTAAGGTTTGTTTAAAGAACTCAGTTACTTATACAACATAAAGTACGCTCTCTCCATCAAAACAACATAACGCATACCGGTGCACTGTGTGCCACGCGTTAAGAGTTTGTGATGATGTTATGTGATATTATCACGGAGTTTGACCTCTCTGGGTTCTTAAATTGGTTTGATTTGGTTTGTTTTGTCAACCCCTTCAAGTCATTTAATGCCGAAGTGTTAGTTCCTTCAAAAACGTATTTTTGTTGGTAACATTTTTCCTTCAAAAACGTTTTGCTGGTGATATTTTTCCTCTAAAAATATTGTTAGCAATATTTTTCCTTTAAAAATGTTCATATAAATATTTCAAAAATGTCTGTTTTTATACTTTTATAAGGTTTTAACTCCTATTTGGAGGGTTAACTATTTGCCCATAGCTGTGACCCTAACAGGTGCTACCACCCCGGCTCAGAATGAACTTGGGAACAACAGCAATTAAGAGGTGGTTCCATGCTCCTTGCAACCTAAATTAGAGGCCTTGCAGCTGGATGCAGTTTACGGTCATCGCCAGGACCTTAAATACATTGAGTAGTGCATGAAAAACAACACAATATATAAAAGAGCTTGAATGTCAGAGTTTGCCGTCACTGGTACGAGGGCTGGAGGCTTGGGAGGCTGGAGACTGGAGGCTATGACGACTTTGCTCAGATTTTGCTTCGAGAAGTCCCCACACATGTACACAAAGTCATGATGCAAACATCTACACTCACAATACATATATAACCAATATATATATATATATATGTATGCAAGTGTGTGTGGGTGTAGAAAGACAAATATATAACAAGATAAATCTAAGGGTTTTGTTTTGCAACATGTATTTATAAACAGAAATTAAACAGAGCAAAAACATGAAGTTTTCAAAATTTTAATTTAAAATCGCTTCAAATGTTTTACATTTTTAAATCTTAGCGATTTTTTTTTCTTCAGTTTATTACTGTTTATGAAAAAAATCTTGTAAAACAGAATCCTTAAAATAAACTTTAATAAAATTTCACACCAAAACACCACGGGGGTGGCGCCGTTCTTAGAATCTCTTGAAACTGATTCTTTTCAAATTATTTTACCTAAATATTCAGCATAGTTCCGATATATAATTACCGCTGAATTGATGAATCCCAGTAAAATTATTTTATTAACCTTGTTGATAAACTAAACAATATCGGGCACACGACAGGCTTCACTTACAAAAGAGAAACAATCAATCATTTATATTTTCTAGATATCATGTTACACCGTATTGACAGCGGCTTAAAAATTAGTATCCATCGTAAATCAGCGAATAAAAATGATCTCATAAATTCCTATTCTACTCGTAATGGAATCATACATTTCCTAATGGCATTAGGAAGTAAGTGAACATAATGCACTCGACTGGAATTCGGGCCACTATCCTTTAATGGCTGCACCCCAATACACACACACACACACACACATATATTTAAGATGCGATAGGTAAATTGTCGCTATTTAATATTTTTCATTTGGCGCATGCGCGGATTTTATTTTTTATTTTGTCAACAGTACAATGTAGTAAGGTCAGTTGGGCACCGTCTACGAGACAAGTTACAGAATGACGCAATCCACTCTGCCAGAAATTTGAAAAATTAAAGCTGTATCGCTCGCGTGGAAAACTTCAATACGAACATTTCAAAATGTTAGGGTGTCAACTAGAGAACAATGCAAAGGATTCGAAAAGAGTTGGATGATATATCCAGTAAACATCCTGGGTCAAGAGAGTGGCTGCTGAAAGACACAATGTCTGACAACTAGACCCTGCACCATGCCTCACAAGCACCAGAACTCATTTATGGCTGTCATTTCTTCGCCCATATCACAATTTCATCTGGAAATCTAACTTACCAGACAACACCAGTTGACTTTTATATGCAGGGAACAATTGAGCGAAAGACTATCAAAAGTCGTTGTAACACCAAAGAAAAACTGATAGCAACGATTCTGCCATTATCCACGAATTTAAACAGGAAAACCATCCAGAAAAGTTGCAAAAGATTCAACTATTGTCTCTCAAATTCCTGTGTGTTGGAAGTCATCATTATTAGTTCCTGCATATAAATATTAAATTAAGAAGTGAGTAGCACGTTGAAATAAAATATTTTGATCAAATATTGGCAGGACTAAAGACGGTTAGACTACAGAACTTATATATATAAATATATATATATATATATATATATATATATATATGTGTGTGTGTGTGTGTGTGTGTGTGTTTGTATAGGAAAGAATATTAAAAAGTTTTGAATTTAAAAATGTATTTTGGGACAGTAGTTGTTTATATTTATTATTGTATTTTATATTTATTTGTATTTTTATATAAAATACAATAATAAAAATAAAAAATACTGTCCAAAAATACATTTTTAAATTCAAAACATTTTATTCTTTCCTATACATATTAAAACAGTATACGTGGCTCATCACGATGTTATATATATATATATATATATATATATATATCCTGGCTAGAAGGGGTCGGGTGAATAACCGTACTGATGAGCTGTGATACAGTGAAACAGATCTGTCTGCGGAAGACTAACTATATATATATATATATATATATATATATATATATATATATATATATATATATAATATTTATTTAGGATTAATAACATAAATAGATATGTTATAAATCTTAAATAATTATTATTAGCTCTACTTTGTATTGAGCACTTATTTAAGAATAGTGTTTCATTGGATACGTAATATTATTCCATCCACACCTGCCTTATACTTGTATATATATATATATATATATATATATATATATAAATATATATACCATATATGACTTCCGCTATGGTTTTAGGGGTTGCAGGCCCGAATTTTACCGAATGACATCTAATTTCCGAAATATAATTGTCAAAAATATTCAGGCATGTATATTTAATGTGGAAACGAGTTATATCGCGACCTCGGTTTCTACCTTTTGGGGTCTCAGGCGATTTACAATAATCAGAAACCACCAAAAGGTTAAAAAACAGGTCACGAAATAACTCGTATAAAAATATTCAGAAGTTCTACAACATAATTGTATTGAACACTTTGTAATACAGTTGTGTACTTGTCTAATTTACTTATGACCAAAAACTAATTAATATATATATATATATATATATATATATATATATATATGGGTGCTTCTGCTATTCATCTCGATGTTCTCGTCAGATTCCATCTTGCACATTTATAAATCTTCCATTCGCCCGTGTATTGAATACAGTTGACACATCTGGTCGGGTGGTCCTGCTATTCATCACGATGTTCCCGACATAATCCATCTTGCACATTTATAAATCTTCAATTCGTCCGGGCATTGAATACAGTTGCCATATCTGGTCGGGTGTTACTGCTATACATCTCGAGCTTCTCGATAAAATCCCAAGAGAGATTTGCAATGTAATCGGACTTGACATGGCATCTCGACTTCAGTCACATTCTCTCCGACTTAGTTTCCCTCTGTTTTATCTACAAATAATATTTGTAGATAATTATTTGCAACTGTTCTCATGAGATTTTGACTGGTTCACCAACCGCATCAATTTAAACATGTTACTAAATTTGCGTCCTTTGAAATAATTAATTCAAACCCCAATTCTATAGTCTCTTTTCCCGCACTTCCAGCCTGTGTAACACCAATTCCGCTTACTTGCTTATCTCATACCTACAATTTCAAAAAATGTAAATGCAACGTCTATTGCATTATTCTATCTTCAGGAATCTAGTTCATCATTTATCCTTTCTTCAATACGTCAATTGACATCTTCTCACTTCTTAAATCCAGTTAATCTTTTATCCCTTCTTCAATACCCATTGTACCAAGTCTTTTCTATTCCCTGATAGCTACAATCTCCGAAAATGTAAATGCAACGTCAATTGCCATCTTCTATCTTCTTGAATCCAGTTAATTTTTCATTCTTTCTTCAATACGCTCGGTAAACAGTTTTTTCTCATTCCTGATAGCTACAATCTCCAAAAATGCAAATGCAACGTCCATTGCCATCTTCTCTCATCTTAAATCCAATTAATCTTTTAACCTTTCTTCAATACACTCAGCACCCAGTCTTTTCTCTTCCCTGATAGCTACAATTTCCAAAAATGTAAATGCACGTCAATAGACATCTTCTCTCTTCTTGATTCCAGTTAAACTTTTATACTTTTTTCAATACCCTTTGTACCCAGTCTTTTCTCTTCCCTGATAGCTACAATCTCCGAAAATGTAAATGCAACATCAATTGCCATCTTCTCTCTTCTTGAATCCAGTTCGTCTTTTATCCTTTCTTCAATAGCCTCTGTACCCAGTTTTTTTTCTTCCCTGATAGCTACAATCTCCAAAAATGCAAATGCAACGTCCATTGCCATCTCCTCTCATCTTGAATCCAATTAAACTTTTATCCTTTCTTCAATACCCTCGGTAAACAGTTTTTCTCTTCCCTGATAGCTACAATCACCAGAAATGTAAATGCCACATCAATTGCCATCTTCTCTCTTCTTGAACACAGTTAAACTTTTATTCTTTTTTCAATACCATCGGTACCCAGTCTTTTCTTTTCCATGATAGCTAAAATCTCCAAAAAAGTAAATGCCACGTCAATTGCCATCTTCTCTATTCTTGAATCCAGTTAATCTTTTATTCTTTCTTCAATACTCTCGGTACCCGGTTTTTTCTATTGCCTGATAGCTACAATCTCCAAAAAGGCAAAAGCAACGTCAATTGCCATCTTCTCTCATCTTGAATCCAATTAATCTTTTATCCGTTCTTCAATACCCTCGGTACCCCATCTTTTCTATTCCCTGATAGCCACAATCTCCAAAAATGTAAATGCAACAGCAGTTGCCATCTTCTGTCTTCTTCAAACTTTTTACTCTTTTATCCTTACTTCAGTGATCCCTCTACACAGCATTTTTTCTTTTGTTGTAACCTCCTGCACACTAGTGGTGCTACCGTCTTGCTTGGGGTAAAATAATAAAAAAGTGGTAGTTGAATTCAGACGTGATTACCCTTAATATTTAAAAATATTTTTGTGTAAGTATGAGAAATATTTCTGTTAAAATAACATGGTAAGTGGTCATCTATTTTTCAAAATAAAGAACAATTTATCCATAGCTGTGTGGGCCTATATATATATATGAGAAAAATAATATAAATATATGAAAGAATGTGAGAATCCGTGAGCGTTTTTTTTTAGTGTAAATTCATTGTTATTATTATTATTAATATTACTTGCTTTTTGTATGATATATAAAGTGTCCATATATATATATATATATATATATATATATATATATATATATATATATATATATATATATATATATATATATATAGGGTTGATTTGACCGGTTAGACTGCGGAATCATTAGTGTTCGAGTGGTCTAAGATGCATTAGATCAATTAATGGCTTTCCCCATGTTGCTAGGGGTGACAGGTTCGAATCCTGTCGAAGGACAATTATTTTCTGTTGTGGTGTAAGTTTCGCACTGAAAGTTATAATCGTGCTATGTCGGTTGCTAATCGACTAAACGCAACCAAAATATCAGGAACTTGGTAATCTTTCACTGTAAGCTGACTCCTTAGTATTCGGCTAAATGCCGACTAATATCAACTGCCTAGTAGTTCTACTGAACTCCAATAGAACTCTAAATGACTCTCTGGAACGTCTAAGAACCTCTAAGAACTTCCCAAGAACTTCTCAATATTTGTTGTATGAAAAATACACTTGTGGCACAAGGGTGATTTGGTGGGGGCAAAAAACTTCAGTACCTATCCTATACCTAGCTAATCCGACTCACGATCCAAACATACTTTACAATTTTCTCATCCACCACAAGGCCATGTCCATCATCATTCAATCCTTCATACACCAAAATACCTCAAACATACCAGGGACCTAAAAAAACCGAAAGTGTATAAAAGTTTTATTGTGAATAACAGATACAAAAATATATTCAAAAATATATCATGAAAAGATATGTGGGGAGGGGCATTACATAAATTCCCAAAACAAATTTTTTTAAACAAAAGATACAAACAGAAGTCATGATGTTAGTTGGACCCAACCCACCCACAAAACAAAGAGGCCGCTGTATTCTGCCCATAAGACAAAATCAAGAAGCATTTTTTCTACAGGTATTGGAGAGGAGAAAATAAAATGGATGGGGTGAATATAATCTTGACCCAGACGAGATAAAACGGAACAAAAAGTAAAAACTCGACCTGGATCATAACAAAAACAATGCCGGGGACAAGCTAGGACTCACATAAATTCCCATTAACTAGGTACACAAAAAGGAACTACCTTAACCAGGGAAGTGTTCCAAACGGATCCACTCCGATGTGACTAATAGATCTAAAAGAGAAAAATCAAGGCTAGTCCCGTTCACGCGAACCAGGCTCGCCACATTTACCCACCATTCGCTAAAGCCTACCAGGGTCAACCGTTTCCAGTCAGATCTAATCTTAATTTTGAGCTGATGCTCAAAATATCGGATCAAATCCTGATGTGAAAGTCGACCACCTCTCAAGACTTCATCCAGTCGCGTCGTGCATATCACCATTCGAGCCGTGGCCAGCAGTGAGAGAAACACCATTCGCTTCACTCCCGAAAACGAAGGAGACACTTTGTCAGAGGCGTATGCACGATCAATGAGGACGAGCTCACGCTGCGCGATACGAGCAGTCAACTCACCGACACGGTGCCATAGAGGGCGAACTCGAGAACAATGATAGAAGGCATGCGCTGACGTCTCCTTTAAATCAAGGTCACAGCGTTCACAATCTGACAAATCCGCCAGGCTCCATATGAAGGCCACATCATTGAGAGACAACTGATTCCGAGCCAATCACAAAATAAGTGAAAACTCAGAGTTGTTGAGATAATCGGTACCTGGCGTCCAAGACCAATAAGAGCGATACTCCTCCTCCGGCATACCGAGCACTACGCGTAGTGTATCCTTTGCGACACCTGCCACTAATCCCTGATAGAAGACTTTCCTGGGCTGAGAAAGGTCACTGGACCGAAAAATGGCCCTCAAGGCCGCCAGACATTCGAGGAGAAAACTCGATCGCCCCCGAGACTTACGGCACCGCCTCGAGACCGGGGGAGTGATAGTAAGGCTAGAGAACATGTCCCTCACTATCCCCGTTAGCAACGAGTCTTCCAGTAGCGCACGTCTGAGAAAAAAACCACCCTTGAACCACCACTTCTCAAGTTAACTTCCTCTCAACCATTATCTGAGGAATAGGTGTGTTTCACCATAATATTTTCGTAACAGTTTATCGAAAATAATCAGGCCGGTAGAAATAAATATATTGTTTGATTAAAAACTAAATATCTACTTAAATACGAGTATCGATTAAAAAATATGTTCAAACAAATAAATTGTATATATTTATAATCTATATACATATTTATATATTTCTCGCTTTTATTTTATCTCTCTCTTTATTTCCCTCTCTGAGATCTATCTATCTATCTATCTATCTATCTATCTATCTATCTATCTATCTATCTCAGTCTGTTCATATTTATCTTTCTATCCATCTATCTATCTATCTCTGTCAGTCTGTTCATATCTATCTATCTATCTATCTATCTATCTATCTATCTATCTATCTATCTATCTCAGTCTGTTTATATCTATCTTTCTATCCATCTATCTATCTAGCTGTCTATCTATCTACATATATTGCTGCCATATCTGGTCGGGTGCCCCTGCTGCTCTACTTGGGCTTCTTGACAAAATACAAAGGAGGATCTGTAACGTGGTTGATACTAACTTGGCAGACCGGCTGCAGCCGCTCTCACACCGGCGTGATGTAGCTTCCCTGTGCCTCTTCTACAAGTACTTTCATGGCTTCTGCTCCGATGAGCTTAGATCACTGGTGCCGCCCAAGCACGAATTTACACGAGATACTAGATTAGCAACTAGGTCCCACCCTTTTACAGTTAAACAAATAAGATGTAACCGTAAATTCTACTCCAACAGCTTCTTTTCTCGCGCTTCCCGCCTGTGGAACTCCCTTCCACAAGTCTGCTTTCCCGACAGTTACAATCTCCAGGTGTTTAAATGTAGGGTCAATAGACACCTCCTATCACACTAACTCCCAACTATTCTCACAACACTCTCATCTACCCAACCCTCATTCTCGGTATCCTCACCCGCCTATCACCCACCCTCTGTTATGTCCTATATTTAACCAGCCTTTCTCCTCTCTACGTAGCCCCCTGCACAGTAGTGGCAGTGACATGCCTTGCTCGGGGTGAAACGCTTATAAAAAAAAAAAAAAAAAAAAAAAATGTCAGTCTGTTCATATCTATCTATCTATCTATCTATCTATCTATCTATCTCAGGTTATTTATATATCTTAGTCTATTTCCATCTATCTATCTATCTATCTATCTATCTATCTATCTATCTATCTATCTATCTCAGTCTGTTCATATCTATCTTTCTATCCATCTATCTATCTATCTCTGTCAGTCTGTTCATATCTATCTATCTATCTATCTATCTCAGTCTGTTTATATCTATCTTTCTATCCATCTATCTATCTAGCTGTCTATCTATCTATGTCAGTCTGTTCATATCTATCTATCTATCTATCTATCTATCTATCTATCTATCTATCTATCTATCTCAGGTTATTTATATATCTTAGTCTATTTCCATCTATCTATCTATCTATCTATCTATCTATCTATCTATCTCAGTCTGTTCATATCTATCTTTCTATCCATCTATCTATCTAGCTGTCTATCTATCTCTGTCAGTCTGTTCATATCTATCTATCTATCTATCTATCTATCTATCTATCTATCTATCTATCTATCTATCTATCTATCTCAGTCTGTTCATATCTATCTTTCTATCCATCTATCTATCTAGCTGTCTATCTATCTATGTCAGTCTGTTCATATCTATCTATCTATCTATCTATCTATCTATCTATCTATCTCAGGTTATTTATATATCTCAGTCTATTTCCATCTATCTATCTATCTATCTATCTATCTATCTATCTATCTATCTATCTATCTCAGGTTATTTATATATCTTAGTCTATTTCCATCTATCTATCTATCTATCTATCTATCTATCTATCTATCTATCTCATGTTATTTATATATCTCAGTCTATTTCCATCTATCTATCTATCTATCTATCTATCTATCTATCTATCTATCTATCTCGATTATTTATATATCTTAGTCTATTTCCATCTATCTATCTATCTATCTATCTATCTATCTATCTATCTATCTATCTATCTATCTCAGTTATTTATATATCTAGTCTTTCATCTATCTATCTATCTATCTATCTATGTATCTATCTATCTATCTATCTATCTATCTATCTATCTATCTCAGGTTATTTATATATCTTAGTCTATTTCCATCTATCTATCTATCTATCTATCTATCTATCTATCTATCTATCTATCTATCTCAGGTTATTTATATATCTTAGTCTATCTATCTATCTATCTATCTATCTATCTATCTATCTATGTATCTATCTATCTATCTATCTATCTATCTATCTATCTATCTATCTATCTCGGTTA